>WBNH01010077.1:59414-71023 GCA_013401255.1 Urocolius indicus
TTCTCAACCTGCTGCCCACACTCTCCCTTGATGCATCCCAGGATGCCATTGGCCTTCTTGCCCACGATGGAATTAATACTGCAAAAGCTTTTCTAAGTCTTTCTGTCCACCCTTCCTACCTTTGCTCTGCATGAGATGTGAGCTTTCTTTAGCTTAGCAAAAAAAAAAAAAAAAAGATCAAATTTTCTTCTGTTAACCAGTCTCCTAGAAATGCCATTTGTTAGAAAAACAAACAAAAATCCCCAAACCAAAACCAACACTCCAGTACACAAACACTACAGCCCCATTTTTTTTTTTTGTTCTACACAAAGCTTTTCTTAAAGTGAGATATTCTGCCCAATTCCTCACTCTAAAATCATCATAAGAAAAACAGCTCTTACAAGAGACTGGCACCCAACTTCCCCAGCACCCCAAGGAAAGTGTTCCCTTGCAGCACAGGGCTGGCCAAGCAGCTGCTTCCAAAAAAAGAGCAGACATTTCTCCACTCACCCTTGTCTCTAACCTTCTTATCTACTGCCTCCACCTGAGACTTACAAAATAACTTCTGTAAAAGCCTGCAATAAGCGGATACCAGATCAAGGCAGCGACTGTGACAGTGAGCCTGCACCAAGGGGCTGGCTGCAGCCTGCCCAGGGCAGCTCCTGGCACGCTCCCACACTGGCCACTCTGAGATAACCAACACAGTCACTCCAAAAACATGGGGAAAAGAATAATCACTTTTTAAGGAAAGATCTTTAGTATTAGAGACTTATCGTCTTGTGACAACATTGCTGGGGATTGAACCAGAGGAGAAATGGAAGTCTTAAAACTTGAGCCAAGCTTCAACTGGAAAAGCTGTAATGCACTCAACCTGCTTTGTGATAGGCTGACCAGGGGTTACATTCCTCTTTTTGAAGAACTTCCCTGGTGAATTTGCCTCAGAATGCCTTTGCTTTCCAAAATAAGAGGCACTGAGACACACAAGTCCCTTTGATGTGTTAGGATACACTGCATGTTAACATGATTACACTGGAGAAGTCTCTTCATAAATTCCCTAAGACAGGAAGACTTTCTTAATCAGAAATGCCTACTTCCACTCAAACCAATACTTCAACCAGAAACTCTCTCAATATACCAGAAGCAAAACCAATCCCTAGTCCTCTCTGTTGGGTTCTAGAGAATTCTGTTCTACAGAATGTCTCTTTCTCTCTCCTTTCCTCCTTGACTTAGTGAATTCACCAGGAATGAATCCTAGCTTCAGCTGAGCAGATGGTTTTGGTAAACATCACTTTCCAAAGCAACCCAAGGACAAAGCCACATTGTTCTGCCCCAGGCCATCCCTGTGGTCACAGAGGCCATCACACACTTGTCAATAGGGCAATTCATAATGCTTGCCATTTCTTTTTTTACTCCCAAACTCTTCAGCAGTCAGTTTCCCTTGTAACACGTTTCCAATTTGCTGCCTGATGCTAAATTGAATAGCTGATACTAGATTTGCTTTTGTCACAAGGTTACTATAGACCTTGACTTTCCTTACTAAAGAAAACGACTTTATGTCATCCATTAGTGGCTGCTTATTATGGAGACTTCATAGTGCCTTCCAATACAGATGTCTTTGATTGTGAAAGAAAATCAAAACAGGCACTTGCAGTGTTCAGGGAAGGACGGCAGTGGTGAGGAAGCAGAAAAGGACCGTGTCATTAAGGCACTTTGGCTATGAACTCAGCAGAGCCCAATCGCAGCATCATTAGGGATGTTTCCATTTTAAAGCTCAAGTTTAAAAGGATATGAGATTAACCATCCACGGGCTCAAGTCTCAGCTATTGTTCCTTTTTTTGCACTGTTCTCTCATGGTTCTAAGATTTGTGTGGATATAAAAGCAGTGACTGCACAAGTCAGCTAACAAATATCACCTACAGCTTCCCTGCTTGCCAATTCCTCTTGAACTGCACTGAGAAATGCAATGGATGTACAGCAGCAGAACTGTTCATTCCTCTGCTAACTGCCAAGTTCGCAGAGGAAATTTTTTGGACTTCTGCTCTCCCTGTGAGCTCTCCTTGCTTTCAAACCTTCTCTTATCTCCCCCTTTCCCCAGCATATACCACATATGTTTCCTTCCTTATTATGCGTGGTTTCCCCTAGAAATGAACTGAAACTGTGATACAATGATCTCATAGGAAGCAAAAAGTAGAAGAACACCCCAAAGCCCAAACCCCTGAAACAATCCCTTCACCCAAGGGCATGGCACACACCATCTGGTCCTATGCAGACAGAGAAGTACCAATTAAAGCACAAGTCTTAATGCTGCCATTGGTTTAGCACCTATCTCACATTCAGTAACCACAGTTATACAAAGAAGCCATAAAAAATTGAAAGGACTGGCAGCCACTCTCTATTAGTACACAAGGTAAGCCCACATTGCCCAAGTAGAAAATCCCCTTTGAGTAATTTAGCTGCTTTGCAGTTGTGATCACATCGATATGCAGCTGCACACACTGAATGCAAAGAGAACTGTGAAGGTACTTGCTGTAGAGTGATTTTGGAAGTAGTTCAGGGGGTTTGAGTCTACACTTATATAAATAAAAGATTAACTCAAACTTTAAACATGAGATTAAAAGTACATTCCAGACCATTACCATAACACTCAAATATATAATGTGGAAAAAAAACCCAGATTATAATTACTGTATTATGTTTGTTGTTTCAAATGAAAGAGTTTTTGATAGCACAGAACATAAAAAGCAAGGTTATGAAGTTCTAAGGCAATAGTAAAGGAAACTAATCCCTGCCAAAACAGTCATAAGCAAACACAATATACACTTAAACCTTGGGAATACAAAGGTTGCATCTAATCAGAATGTACCTACAAAGGCATAACGGCCTGTGGAAACGGCTCAGACAATGCCAGGGGCAGAGTTTGAAGCACCTCATACCCTCCAGCTACATGCAGGGACTAAATGGAGCCCTCCCAGTATTCCTGGCAGCCCTAGGAGGGTTTCCTGTGCCACCCCGCAGCAGGAGCCATCCCTGCTCTGCAACAATTCTGGCATTCACCAGCCAGAGCTGAAACACAGCCTGACTGTCCAGGCAGCACAGCAAGGGAACACTGAGGCTCTCATGCTCCCTTACAACCTGCTTCATACCAATGCAAGGCTCAGCTCCATGCTAGACAACTGCAGACTAAAGATCACAGTGCAGTGACTGCAGACTGGAACATCTGCATGCTGCAGTTCTTTGAGGGCACATCTGGCTTCTAATTTCCTGGGTTCGAGACTCAGGATTTAAGGTTACCAGGTTTCTTTTTTTTAACATGTTCAACACGTACTGATTTGTTACCCTGAAACTTATTCTGCCCTTACATAGCAGTTAGAGCTGCAGATGAACAAAGACTGAGACACAAATGCACACAAATTGTTTAGGTTACAGATAGCTATGGGCTCATATTTCATTTTCCCACCCTGCTTAACTACCTGCACCAAGTACTATGTCTTATTTCCACCCAAAGAGATTGTCTCCTCTATAAGGCAAGAGATCAAGGTCCAGAAACCCAGGGAAGCTGTGAACAGAAATCCTGAGTCCTCACATGACTGCTGTGTGTGGTAGATTAAACTCTAAGTCCATACCTTAAAGTATAACAACAAGATGAAACTCCGAGATTAAACTGTTGCTGCAGAGCTCCTGTGTCTCTGAAGCCATGGGATTGCACTGATTTTCTGTTGGGGTGGTTTCCCATCCCTGCCTCCTTCAAAATCTAGTGCTGGGAGTGGTATTTTTATATTGTAGTGACTGAGAGAAGGCTGCAGTATCCTGCTCCCTGTACTAAGTAGTGTGAAAACATCGCTGGATCTGCCCTAGAGATCTTACATCATCAAAAAAAATCTGTTCTGTTGAAGAGAAAGCAACTGTACACTTAAAAAAGAAAGTTCTTTTTTAGAAACCTTAGGGTTCAGGATGCCAAGTATAATAACATCAATTGAAGCTTTCATAAAAACATGTGGTATAGAGAATAAAGATCCGAAGGGGGGGGAAAAAACCCAAACACAAGCCCCTGTACCAAATATTGTGACTTCTCACACTGAGGCAATGCTGCCAACAAGATGACATCTTCAGCCCACCCTGAAGAGCCTTGACTATTTTTCTCTGAAATGTCTTTTCCTTCAATCTCACAACATATGTTCTAGATAAACATGTGAGATGGAAAAAGAAGTACTAACTTTTCAATGTTAGTGGCTACACAGCACATCATCCAGAGTTATGTGACAGTATTTTTTAAAAGATGACATTTCAAGGAGACAAAAAAGTGCTACTACAATCTTTTCTCAGAAATTCCACTAAGAGATTTATTCTTTCCAGGCAGCCCATGACAAACAAACTTAATCATTTTTATTCCACTGAAAGTAGACACAGCATTTACATTGCAGATCTATATATACATCTTTGCTAATTGTGCAATAGCAGAAAATTTTCTTGAAGGATTTAGAAAGCTGTATGATAAAAGGCTGAGAAAAAAAGAAGGGGTTTTTTTCTGGTAACAGTGGCAGCAACAAAAAGACAGCAGAAGGTCCTTTACTACTAGTATTGTGGTTGCAGCCTCAGTAGATCAAGGCGGCTGAACATGAACTTAGAGGAAGGCAATACTTAACTGGTTTACAGACACTCAAGAGAGGCTGTAAGTGCAGTGTAATAGTGCTGCACCTGCACTGTCTTATCAATACTACTGCAAACAGGCCAGGCTAGAGGTCAATCTTAGCTGCTTATCTCACCACCCCACTGCTCATGAGAGCAGCTGGAGACAGCAGTGTTGAACTGGTTGACATTGCTGGAAAATCCTAAGGAGAGACCTTGTGGTTTAAGGGCATAATATGCTTTTATTTTCATTCCTTGGCAAATAAACAAGCCACAAATGTGCTATCATTACAGCCTAATTTCCAGCTTTTACAATTATTCTGGACACCAATTATGCACAGAGAACTGTGGCATATTGACAGAGGCTAAATTTCACATAGTGACTTGGCCTCAACCTGCTGGAGTCGATGCTAGGCAAAAGGCACAGTGATAGAAAAGAAGCTGCAGCTTTACCAGCAGAATCTGTCTCTCTGTTATACTGTATGGATAGATACCACAGCTTTGTCTGTGCAGGAACATCCACAGTTACGTGGGGTTTGTCAGTACAACCTTCCTTCTAGCAGTGTAAGATGCTGAAATAAGGAGAGCTAACAGTTGTCCTTCCAGAGCTAGAAAAAGCCCTTACACTGAAGGTACCCGACAGTTAGAAATGGCACAATCAGAAATCGGGCATCATCTGCCAGTTCGCAGAGCAAAGAATTTAAAGTCAATTAAAACAAGCTCCTACCAGCTCCCTGCACCACCTGCTCTCACTCCAAACATCCTTAGAGCCCTGTAACAGAACTTGCACAAAAATTAAAACTAACCCCACCCAACCTGAATATGAAGAATTGGCATAAAAGGGTAACACACTGAAAGAACAATCAGTATCATTTCCCATTAGTTGTCTCCACAGATTCATCATTTAGGCTTTTCCTTAAC
This sequence comes from Urocolius indicus, assembly GCA_013401255.1. Lineage (NCBI taxonomy): Eukaryota > Metazoa > Chordata > Aves > Coliiformes > Coliidae > Urocolius > Urocolius indicus. Next base: position 64,941 of record WBNH01010077.1, read on the forward strand.
AGCCTTAAGGGGAAAAATGAGAGATGTGTATGACTGCACAGGAACTCAGAAAAAATCTCTTAAAGGCATTCAGAGCTATTATTATAGTAATTTCCCTTCAACAGATGAATGAGCTGATGACATTAGACATGAAGAGAACTAATTTGCTGTAGGACGCCACCTATACATCATGTGACACCTGGATGGCTAACCTTTGTAGCTGTATGAACTACCCAAATGCCTTCAAAAGAAGTTTCCACAACAGAGCTGTGGCACCTCACCTTGCTGAGGGACATTGTCCATCTCTGAACAGGGCCAGGTTCAGCCTCACTGAGGGTTTTAGCTATACACCTATCTCAGCCCATTCCAAAGTGCAAAGGTGGGATCCCCTCCTTGAGTTGAAAGCATCTGCTTCTAGCTCCTGGATCTTGCTTTCATCCTGATACACACAGCAATTATCTTTCAACTCCCAGCCATACAAGGTTTTCATTCACAGCTCATACCCCCCAAAATATGGGCATGCACCATTCTTCTCTCTTACAAAGAGACAGGGAATCAGCACTAATAGAGCACCTTAAGCATGGCTTAAATGAAAATCATCATTCATCAATTCATCTTCAGCAAAGTTAGGCATTGGTTTGCATGAAGGAACCACTAACTCAAAATATCCAACACAAAGCTGCTGGAGCAGAGGATGCTGCTAAAACGCTGCCCCAGCACCCAAAGCTGGCTGCACCTTCTCTGTAGATCCCAGTGCGTGACGTGGGGTCTGTTCAGAAGCTTGGTTTGACAAGGCAGTGTTGACACACAGCTTATGCCCTACAAACCATAGTCAATAGCATATTCCTCCCTGACCACCTGTCATGGTTTCGGCCCATCAGGGAACAAAAGACCACGATTAGCCTCAAGTACCAAAGACTTAAGGATTGCTAAAGGGCAGAGAGAGCTTAATTGCCACTTAAGGTGCAGGACAAAACAGACCAGGCTACTCGGCTTGGGGAAGAAAACAGACAATCATTTCATGCCAACTAAAGCATAAAACCCCAAAAACCAGAACCAAAACAAACCAACACAGAATGGTACAGAGATGAAGAGTCCGACCAGCCCTTTAAGACCACCTGCTCCCCACTCCTCCCCTCTGCCCGGGCTCAGAGCCCTGATCCCGGTGTTTTATACCTCCGTCCCCCCTGAACGGCCCAGGGGGGCAGGGAGTGGGGGTTTCGGTCAGTCCGTTCCTGGTGGCTTCTGCCGTTTGTCTAACCTCAGGGCAAGTGGGTTCCGCACCAGTCCTCCTTGCAAGTCCGTGAGGTACCACACACACATGGCAGCCCTGCACGGGCTGCACCGACGCACATTTGTCCCAAAGCCCTGCACGGGCTGTACCGATGCTCATTTGTCCCAAAAGTTGCTGCTCCTCTCTGCCTCTCGTGTGGGGCTGCTCTGCGGTGCACAGGCTCTCCAGCATGTCCTGTGCCATGACCGCCTCCCCCACACAGTCTCTGGCCCGTCCGGGCACACTCACATGAAGTTGCTGCTGCTGATCCATACGTTGCAGGGGTACCGGCTGCACTCTCACCACGGCTTGCAGAGGGGTCTCTGGTCTGATGCTCCATCCTTCCTCCTTCTCCGACTGTGGGGTCCGCATGGTCGCCTCCATCTTGTACCACTCTTACACCTCCTGCCTGGCACCTCAAATTCCCGTCCCTAAATAGTGATGGCAGAGGCGCCAGATTGGCCCAGCCGGGCCGGGGGGTGGCTCTGAACCCAGGAGTCGGGGGAGAGTCTAAAAAACTTTTACCGGGTCTTCACTGCAACCCGCTCCCCCTGTTACTAAGCAAAAGCAACTCCTTGCTAAACCATGACACCACCACATAATATTGGGATCATTTTCACCCTGGGGAGAAACATTCCAGAAAGTGTTTAACCCATGCTGTAGGGAGTACTGTCTGTGTCCTCCTTGCTGCACACACCCAGGGAAGTTTCTAACAGTTTTTTCCTTCCTAACTCTTCCTTGACAAATTATAAAAGTCTCTAAAAGTCCCTCTGCTAAGCACTAAATATATAAAGTCTAACCATAGTAAAGCTGGGCTGTTGTGAAGATGGGCTTCTCCAGTGGCTCTGAGATTCCAAGTTCTAATTACAGAGTCTAGCTAAAACTGCAAAACAACTGCAGTTGCTGCCTAAGTGAACAGAGCTTGCCTTGTGCATAAAGGCAGAGCTTAGTGTAAGAAATGGTCAAAGGAGCACTGAAGCAGAAAAAGAATCAACTTTACTAATAGCAGTTACCTGGAATTACTTGATGCTTGGAAAACATATTCCAGAAGAGCGAATCTATTGAGTATGTGCACAATTTCTGTAACATGTGCAGCACAGTTTATGTATGCACATTCACAGCCTGTATTTCTCTGTAAACACAATCATCTCCTCCAGTGATGGCACACAGGTCTTCAGTTCCACTGATATCAACAGAGCTGTGACGGCTCACACCACTCATGCTCTCAAGTCAAGGGCTGATGATCATCAACATCCAGGCTCAGGGTTACAAACAATTTAGAATCCTGAATTAGTATCACAAAGCTAAGCCTCTAAAAGTTAGAACTGAAATACTTTGAAGGATGGGTAAGATACATGCTATAGATTAGAATTAGGCTAATATAGTATAAATCTACATTAGTTTAATAGAAACTAGTGATCATTTCTCCACAGTAAAAAGGAGATACAAGGCTCTGAAGCTAAATAAGCCTCATGGAAGTCAATTCATATTACATTCATTTTCTTTAGGCTTTGTCTTGAACAGCTAGTTTCCTTTTAACATTCTTTAAGACAAAGCAGCATCATACAGTGTAGAGAAAGAACAAAGCGGCTCCTTTTATCTGCCTCTCTATCTTCTGAGTAAACACTGCATCATTGTTCTCCCTAGGATACATCTTTCATCTTTGTTTTAAGGATGTGAGCTGATGTAGCTGTGAGAGCCCACCAACCTTTTACATCTGAGAACCAGAACACTGAGGGCATCCTCCTCTTTCTATAAAACAAAAGCACGTGCAAAGATTTTTCCTGTCATCTTTGCTCACCACCCTGACACAGCTCACCAGAGGTCAGCTCACTTGAGACTTCTGCCTGCTAAGGGTAGCAAGAATGGCTGCATGCTAAACTTTTTCTTTTTCCCTTGAGATAGTGTCAAAACAGCTTGCAGAAAAAAATCAAAGCATGTATGTGGCTGGATGCCATCTGTTACCCTTTCCAGCGAAAGTGTCATGATATTTATATCCCCTGAGAGTATCCCCATTAGCTGTAGGTAAAAGCTCTATTCCTTATATGTAATTCTCCACAAAAATATAATGGTTACAGAACAGATGGGGGGGGGGAAACAATACAAGGGTATTATTAGGACAAGCCCATATTACATGGAACAGTTCTGTTCCTTACATAATTACATATTGGTAGGGGGTGTGTTACAGGAGTACACTACTGCTTCTGGAAATGTAAAAGTTACATAGATCGGATCTTAATAAGTGTCTTTCACAGTAGAACAGCATTTACACTTGTAGTATTCCATATGTATCTGGATTAAAAGGGAAAGGGAATATTATTAAATAGTATTAAGTTTTGTAGCCTTAAGAGTTACTCCACCACCATGCAACAAGGTCATGGAACAACAAAGGGAGGTCGTTCTGGTGGTCTCCTCTTATGTCAGTCCATGACTGCACATCTACAGCACCCACCTGCTTCTGCTCTTTCATGCCAAATGCTTAAACTGAAGCATCCATTACCTCTTCAACTCCTGATTGTAGGAGGAGAGATAGCCACAGATTATTCAGTCTGTTTCATCAGATGACTTAATCATCACAGATGCTCTTAAGAAGAAGTGTTTTGCCCCAGCACTGCCTCTGCCACAAAAACATGTACCTTCTACTCAGTTTTTGTTTAAAGATCCTACTGTTCAAGTGTTGTAATCAATATTGATAACATCTAGGCAACAGGAGCTAAAAAAAAAAACCACTCTATTAGCAAGGTTATCACTATTTTGTGCAATTTATTTTAGTACTATTTTGTACTAGTGTTACTAGTACAAAATTCTTTGTATTAAAACTGTCTCTTGGTTTCCATCCATTCCATGTGGACAGACAAAAGTGCAAGACCAAAGACTATTTTTGGAAGTCTGATGTACAGCTTAATACCAGTTCAAATGATAATTCTATAAAACAAATTACCTTAATGTACTAACTCCCCTTTTTTTTTTTTTTTTCCACTCCCAGCATGTGTATGTTGATGTAGTTCCTTCAAGCCAAACCCTTTTTTTCTCCTTGTTACAGCTAATGCAGTGGAAGTGTTGGCACAAGGTCCATTGCTATCAAATGGACCTTGCTATCAAATATGCAGAATCATACACCACAACTTAACAAGACAATCCATTAAGTATTTCTTTCTTAGCAATGACTAAGCATGCTGTGACATATACACACTGCAGACCACAGAGAGCTGTGTGTAATGGCCGAATCCCAAGTATGTAAAGATATGCAATATGGGTTTAGACCACTACCTCTTACCCACAGCTATGCCGTCATTGCTGCTGAGTGGACACAACATATCACAAAAGCAGAAGAGCTAGTATTAACATTCAGGAGACTTGCCAATTTCTTCATTTTTGTATTAGGCTGCGTTAGCAAGGGAAAGATTTGAAGATGAAGGGATCATCTCCATCTATTTCTAGGTGGCTATTAGCCTACCTGGATACAATCAGTAATGATCCAATTGAACACTCAGTTCACAACCAATGTTTTTTGATACCACGTCTTAATCTACCACAGGAGAGGCATACAACAGGATCCTGAATTTGCTATACTTCAATCACCTCAGTTCAGTTGATGTTCACTAATTAAACTGTGGCCAGACGCTGAATGGCCTGCACTGGCCATGCAAGACCTTTGAGATCTTGAATACATCTTTAAAAAGTCACAGGAAAAGCAGACTTCCATCTGCTTCCATTCTCTTCCTTTGCATCTTGCCCTCCACATTCTTCCCCACCTCAATTTATCCCATAAGGAGCACACCTGTGTTCTGCAATCCGCATCTTGGTTCTCCTACTGTATCATGATAGCAAATTAGATCTTATACATAGTTAATATCCACAAGTGCTTAAAAGGAACAAATTCTGCACTAGAGAAAACTTAGATGCTGAGACATGGGCTAACACCACATAATTTCCCTTTTTCACTCTCTCATATCAGTCCCCATTTTGTAAAGGAAAAAAATAAATATATCTATTCCTCAGTCCAAGACCAGGAAACGTTACAGCTCATCTTCACTAGTCATCAGCAGCTTGCAAATTATTCATGCAGAAAATTACTTAAAGCCCATACTCCCCTCCCCCCCCATATAAATGCATCTCTTTCCAATTTAAACCAAAGTTCAACTCGCAGTTTTGAAAAAGCTTTTATCTGAAGGAAATATGGAGGCTTCAAAGTTCTGTAATTTGCAGTTCATTTGAACATTAACGGAAATAAATGTTCTCCCACTTCAAACTATTTCCTCAGTCAATTAGACAAATCTTCTAAGTGAAGTTTGTGAAGCTGTTCGTGTCCAGGAACTTAATTAGTACTGAATTCCAGAACTTGCATCCACCTCACCCACAGGAATGGCTGTGTATAGGCCATGCAGCTCCTGAGGCTGCACAAGGGCATCTGTGTAAGAATAGCCATGGGACACCAAAGGCCACTCAGAAGCTGCAACAGACCAAGACTGTTAGAAGAGGTTGCAAGAGGCAGGCATCAATCAGAAGGGAACAGCTAATTAAAACTGGATGAAAGACACAGCAGAGGTCCTGACTGCCTATGGTCACTGAGAAAACTCCTACTGCAAAATGTTAAGAGTAATAGTTTTCCCCAATGCCCTTGCTGAATTTCTCATTGACATTTGCAAACTATTCCTGCTACACTCCCCTGCAGTTTCAATTATACTGTCACTTGCACATTTGTTTGTCCTAGTCATCTGCTCTGTTCTCAACTCTGGTTCGTGGCACCCCTAATTAGGATTGCTAGCTGTAGTGGGTCTGTGATGGTGTGATTTTCCACAGTAGCTCTTGCAATGCTGTGCTTGTTGTT
>WBNH01010077.1:71030-110320 GCA_013401255.1 Urocolius indicus
TCTATATTAAACTGCTTTTATCTTAACCCACAAGACATTTGTCTTATTTTCTCCCCTTCTCTGGCTTACTGAGGAGGTGGGTGATCAAGTGGCATGGTGGGTGCCTGGCATCTAGCCAGGGTCAAACTACCACACTAGCACAATGCTTTTCCCCATCAGAAGTAACACAAGCTGGCTTGTGAGCCTGAAACCAGTGGAACAAGTGCAAAAGCAGAGTGGCTCTATACTGAATGAGCAAGAACTATATTCCCCACTCTCTGGGTTGCTACACTTCCACAGAAAAAGAAGAGCAGAAAATACTGAGCAATTCCTAAAAATAATTAGGGTCTCTTGGGAAGAAAGGACTTTGAACAGTGTTTATAGAGAAACTGAGCTAGGGGGGAAAAAAAAGGAGCAGCCCCTACTGCCAAGAACTGTCTTTTAAGTCCTGGTAATAGCATAATTTTATAGTAGAAATTGAGTAAACTTCTTAATAAAGCATTTATCTAAAGCCAGCTTGTCTCATCCTATAGGGGCTCGTCCCAATTTCCCTAACAGCATCACTGTAGTAAACACAATGGTGCACGTGTGTCATCAACAGACCTCAGGGCCACAGGCCAGGCTGGACAGTAATTCCCTCAGCTGTCTTGCTACTCTGGAAAGAAATGGCCCAGTTTGTTTGTTTGAGTTAGAGGTTTTTTTCCATTTTTATTCCAGCATTCACATTAAAATAGTGTGGGGGGGGAANTGCGCCATATTTTTTATTGTAGTTAGAGTTTTTTTTCCCTTTTTATGCCAACATTCACAAAAAAATAGTTTGGGGGGGGAAAAAAAAAAAAAAGTCAATTGAAAAACCCATCACAATGAAGTGAGGATGGTTTTTGGTGCAGACCTCCTCACCAGCACCTGCAGCAGATGAATACACCATATTCCCTGATCTGGTATTTAAGCAGCTTTCCATTTTTTCCAAGAACAAACTGGGCACTCTTCATTTGTGTTTTTATAAGTCAGGCATCACACACAGAAGCAAAACACAAGAGGCCATGCACATGCACCTAAGAAGCTGATGCTTCCTACTCCCATAGTTCTGTCCCCCAGACAGTAATCTCTAGTAGAGAACGCTTCTTCTTGCTCCTAATCCTCAAGTAGATGTAAGAGTCTTGAAAGCAAGTAAGAATTGTGATCTTAAATTGATAGAAAATGTTTCTGTAACCTTCAAAGAAGGCAGATTTCGTATCAGATGCAATGAACAAGAGCACAGTGGTTTTGAACGCTCCTTTCACATGCTCATCTATTAAGTCAACTATTTATGGTTACAAGACTAACAAAACCTGTAGCAGATTAAGAGCCAGCTCTTGAGCAGGTGTATTCCACAGTGCCATTTACTCCTTGCCCTTGGTTTAAACTCTCCCACATGGGTAAAAATCAAAAGATACTGGTAACACTGAAACTTCCAAACTCCTTTCCTCTGAGTCACCTCTATGTCTAGGACAGGGAACACCTGTATTATCCTACTAACAGCCACTTACAAACACTTCCCAAGGCAGTTGCATCTGCATTAATTAGGTAGTCCCTCAAAATTAGAGTATCTGGACACACCAAATTTGTTAATTTGCCTAGATCCTTGAACATTACAGAACTTGTAAATAAATCACATGAAACATGTCTCAGATTTGCAAAGATAAGCAGGTGCCTAAGCACAGAGAGCCTTAAACACGCATTTCTGAGGGCTCCAAGATAAGGCAAAAAGGCTGTGAAAAGGCAAGTGAATGAACCCTGGCCTACAGTTCAGCCTCACATCATTAAACAATCCTTTCATCCACAGAAGCAGGATAGACACAACCCAAGGAAGAGCCCAGAGCAAAAATACATGACAGCAGTGCTTGATCTTGCAAACCAATAAGCTATTCACTTTCCAGTGAAGTCCATGTGATCTGCACACTCTTCTTAGGGTGCTGTACCAGTTTATCTGGGGGAGACAGGCATTCAGCCCTGTCTATCCCCTTACTCACAAGCTTCCTTTGAGGGTCCTGGGCAGCCTGCCCTTGCATAGCCTGAGGAGCAGCTCTGCTGAGGGATGATGAGCTGTGATGAGCAAGAAGCATTCAGCTCACACAAGTAACCAAAGGGGATGAAAACAAACCCAAGAACCATCTCAGGGGTGGCAGTGTCAAGAATCAAGGGAAAAAACATCCCAGAGAGATGTAACATCTGAAACAAGACAAAAACATCCACTATACTTTTTCTTTTTTTTTGGGGGGGGCGNGCAAAAGCTCGTATTTCTGTGTTGTTTATTACCAGGAAGAAATACAATATATTTCCTATGCCATAACATACACATATAATTTTTCTGGTAGTAAGACCCAGGAGAGGCATAAATATTCCCAAGGGGTTCTGCAGTTCAGAAGAACACTGTAAAACAGTTTGATAACTTGGAGATTACATTTCCCTGTATTCACCACACACACACTCAGACACACATCCAAAAGCCTGCCAAGGGGAATGTTATTGATGTTTTATAAGTACAAGCCAATAAAATCTCATGAATTTCATTTATTTGAAGACTGCAATAGAAGCAGAAAGGTAAGTAGCATCTTTAAATTCGGGATCATTAATTTAATCCCCACACCCAACACAAAGCAGCCAACTTTCTGTGTTAAATCCTTTCATGGTTCTTTTACCAAGAGCAAGCAAAGCCAGTAAATAGCATTTAGGAAGGAACATTACAAGCCTGTTCAGCAGAGTATCCCTGCTGAATTACCCGCAGTAAACGTTGATGTGATGTTTCTTTGGGCAGTGGTTGTTTTGCTCCTAAGAATAACTAAAGGGGAAGATGGAGAGGAGAGCAGTCTTTTCCCTGTGCAGCTAAAACCAGCAACCCAGTACTGCATCATTATCCCACAAATGTCAGTCTTTCTCCTAGAAGTCCTGCTCAGCTTGCAGCTCTCACCTCTCCCCCTTCACCCACTGGAGAGGATCCGGCAGCTACTTCTCTTGGTGATCTCTGTCACGCAGCACAAGCCATTTGCTTGGATTGCAGAGCAAGATCAGAGCCATCATTAAGAGTCACAGCAAAGGATGCTCCTCCCTTCCTCCAAGTAGCTACAGAGTTGACAGAAGGGGATTCATGGCAGCAGCACATCCAAGATGGTCTGTTTAAAAATTATGAGATCAAACCTGTTATTGCAGAGCAGTGTTTCTGTAAGCTACTGTTATCAAATACAATCCACGGGAACCACTCATGCCTTGCATCAACTGGCTTATTTGTGGCATTTGGCACCACGATTCCCATTTGCAAGAGCACAGGAGAGCATCAGCTCTGCCCTCCTCTCTGTTGTGATAAAATTAGGGAAAAGACATGGAAAGAAAAGGGAGATGAGCTCGTTAAACCATCGATGGCTTCAAAAGAGAATAAACACTGTGGAGTGGGGAGCGCCAAAAATCCATCAAACCCAGGTTCACTATGTTGTCAGCAGTGCTAAATAGGTATAAATGGACATGTTCAGTCAGGCAGAGACAGCACTGTGGGGAGCTCAACAAGCAATAAAGAAGAGGGACGCAGCTCCCCTTCCAGATGGGATAAATCAGTATCTGTTTTGTTCTCAGCTTTGTCTGCCTAAATGCATCTTAATTAGAAAAAAGAAGTCACCACACAGAGGCAGCGGCCGACAAGACTGAAAGGCAGAAGGACTTGGTAAATCAGACAGCATACATTCTGGACAATGCATCCAGACAGGAAAGGACTGGTAATGCTTCGTGACTTGGGCAGCATCACTTATTTAGTCCTTGTACATTTTGCACGCAAACCTTTAATTTAGAAAAGCAGCAGCTTAGTTACACGAGTTTCTTGTCAACCCTCTCTACTCTGTAAGGGTGCCAAATGTAATAAACCTTTTGACTCCTGTTATTTCTGCTTTAAAATCTCAAAACAACGTTTCTAATTCCATGAATCACCAATGATCTGCCCTGCCCAGCAGAATCAAATGGCAGCTGCTGCACCTGAAGCAGCTCCATAGCACAGCTGCTGCTGCTGCTCGCTGCACAGCTGGAGCTGCACAAGTGAAGCACAAGAAGCCACACTCAGCCCAAAGAAAAGTGGCTAACACCAAAGTGAGAGTTCATTTCCACCTAGAAATTCTTCCTCAAAACCTATCTGTGCTTCTGTTACACACTGAACATGTCTGTGGTAGTTAGAAGTATCACAAAAGACACCAACTTGTCCAACATCTTAGCTCCCAAAACCATGCAACTTCAGACTTAAAACGTTTCCCCCCCTACAGAAATTAACCACAAAAAAACCATGCATCATCTGAAATCTCAGGGCATAGTAAGCAATCATTTTAGATGTATTTGTCTGTATTCTCTTGCTGTTGGCATTTGGGTGCAGCTTTCAAGTGACCTGCATTCTGACCCTCCCAAATACACCTAAAAATACACACAAAAACTAGTCCTTTATTTAAAGGCAAATCTTTCAGATAAATTTTTAAAGCCCTAAACAAAACAACCCAACAACCCACATCCTCAAAGATTTTACAGAAGCATTTGACAGAAGCTTCTCAAAGCAGGGAAAAAAAGAGCATTCTTAAGGCTACTACTAGAATATTGACAATACTCAGAGCCCTTCTCCCCCAAAAGCAGGGCAGCCTTGGTCAAAGCTGCTGCTATCAGAGAACAGTCCCAGAAAGAGTTTGGGGTATACATGTGGCTGGAGAGTGTTCAGCCCTCCCTTCCCACTCTGGATCAGAACTGCAATGCTCCAGCCAGGAGGGTCACATTAGCTTGGCCAAAAGGTTAAATCAGGGATTGAAGTCAGATACTGCATGTAGGTACCTAAAGCTGTTTTCTTCTTTCAATGTCCATGGATTTGAAAACAATCCTAGGTAATAAATATATTCAACAAATAAATTAAAGTCTTTTGACAAAGCCAGCACTGCATTACCTGACATCAACAAAAACCTATAGCTTCTTTTAATTCCTTAAATTATTAATGTCTGTTCAAGTAAAGAAAAAGCACCAAAAAGATACACTTGAAACACACAAAATTATTCCTCACTCTCCAAATAAATTATTCAGTTGTTTAAGCTAGCACCTATTCACATGTATTTCCTTGAGGCAGAACATCTCCTCCCTAGTACCATCATTCTCTTTGAAAGTAGCATTCATCTTATTTGCTCCCTTTGGAAAGGAGGTTTGACAGGAAGCTCAAATGGATCTGAAGAAGTTATTCATTTAACTCCCTGACTCTACACCACTCCCCAAGCCTTGCCCTACGTGTCACCTTGTGGCTCAGTCCTGGAAAGAGTTTAGGATTTAAGTGGCAGCCAGCTGGATATCAACCACAGAGCACTTGTTTTCACATTAGATCTGAGCAGGTGACCACAACAGTTTATGTCCACAGATTTGGCTTTCTTGTGACTTAGAGGCTCCTACAGAGCAGAAGAGCTGTTTATGCCTTTGACCTATTTTCTAAGTCACACAGGGTGCCAATGTCACTGATTATTGTTACTCATCACATTATTATTATTTGCCTTCAAGCTGAAGAAGAAGTTGTAGAAAATGAAACCTACAGTGGGCATCATGATACATAGCCCACTAAAGCTGTGGACAAGTTAAACTGACATCCAACATCACCTGCATCTCTCTAGAGATAACTGTGTCTTGCAACTGGTACACCACTTCAGTACTGGTCACATACAATGTAAGCAGAAGTTTGTGACCTGTGGACTTATGAAAGCTAGCTTTCCATAATACAGACTTCATGCCTTCACATAAAACCCATCACTTTATGAAGATCAGAAATCCAAAGCAGACAAAAACTAACCTATGAGGAAGCCAATGACCAAGCCCATCTTCTGACTTCCTTCACCTTCATATAAAACACAATTGCTCTCAAGTATTCCTGAAACATAATGAAAATGTCAGATAAAAGACTGAGACACCTCACAGCAACATTGGAGGGGGAAACTATTGTAAGATTTATACACGTCCTGGCAGTGGTGGAAAACAGTCTGCAGAAGGTGCAAATTTCATCTTTCCAGCTATTCATCACCTTAAAAGACACTTGCTTTGGGCAGAGAGACATCTTACAAATTTGTTACCGATTCCTCTTGAAAAACATTTCAAGATAATTTCATTCTTCAAACCCAAAGTAAATAAAAGCAGTGTTGCTATCTGCCCACCAATGCAAAACACATTTGATATGCATATGATTTGTGTCTGCATTAGAAGTGTAACACACAAAAAACGACGGGAGCTTTAAAAGCAGTCAAAACAACTCCCAGACATCTTCTCCCAGAGCTCTGTCAGGAACATCAGATATTTCAGTTTTCATTCATTTATTTGTAGGATGATCAATGTTTTAGTTTACAAGAATGTTTGCTACTCAAGCTCTTCAGAGAGCTTGTATGGATTAAGGTCCTACATAATCAGTAAGAACTGCAAATGAAGAAGTAGAGAAGCACAAAGGTGAGCCAAAATTATCTTTACCATTTTTTATTTACATGCCACAAAACCACAAAAGAAACAAAACACCTTCAAACCAACCAAGAAAATCCCAATCCTACAGCAAATATTCTACATGTAGAGAAAAGAAACAATTTGGCTTAGCATTTTACCCTGTTTTTAAACACCTCACCAAGGAAAGGATCTTGTTGACCCCTAAAACTGAGAGATGATTTGGATGATAACCTAGGATTTTTATTCACAGGCTGCTCTGGTAAAGACAATGCACAGGAGAAAACCATACGACATACAACTGTATGTCTATTTATCCCTCCTGATGATCACACCAAGTTAAGTCTTACCTAAGGAAAAAGACAGTTTGTTGCCTCTACTAGATGTCTCAGCAAAGAGCATGAAACCAAGCACAGGTCACACCTCATTGCCACCTTTTTTCTCCAAGAAAGGGGCTGATATAGCAGATAGGATCACTGTTGCCCCCATGACTGCTCTATCCTCCAACACACCTTGGAGAACTCCTCCATTCAAAGCATTTAAAACCACAGTTTTGGGTGGGATCACTGTTACAGTGACCATCACTTTGCTTGTGTTCTCCAAATCAGTTTAGAAAACTCCTAGAAACAGGGTGATCTGTCCTGGAAATAAGTCCCCATAGCTCAGAAATAGCTGACAAAAAAGTCAGCTGTGTGGTTCAGGCATTTGTTCTGACCTAATTACTTCTGAAATGAGCCTTGAGGGGTTTGGAGTATTTTCCCCCCTCCTCTCTCTCCAGGTAATACTTGAAATCCTTATCTACATTTATAAAACACAACCATTCCTATATACTTCTCAAAATACATGTAACAAACTGAGAGGGGGGAAGAGTAAATGTATTTAATTGTTCTCCAAAAATTTAAGTAGAGACTTCAAATGACAAACCACTGATCACTAGAGACCTCTGAGATCAGCACACCGATGGGTCCCTCTGCAAAGCGTATCCACAGCACAGCTAGCCCCAAGGATTGAAAATCATGGAGGCAGTCAAAAATGCAAGGTCAGGTATTGATTAGTTTGTGGAGCTCCTTGACTGACACACCAATTCACAGGGGGGTCCTAGTGAAGCTCTGAGTCAGGAACAAACCTGCTTCTTAATATTTAAATTACTTTCCTTGTTCTTACTCTAAAAATAGCTACTGCTAATGCTCACTTTCCATCTGGAGTTGTAACTCTCCCTGAAGACGATGAGTGACGCTCTCCAGCTTTTAGGCTTGGTACCATCCTTTTTTTTAAATCCAGTTCTCAAATTTCTCGCCTCTTCCCAAAAGTCATAGTTCAAGAAGCCATAAAATTAATGAGCTTGCAACTCTTTATTCATTTCCAGTTATTGCTTGTAAAAGCAATGTTTTAACCAACTGGCTGGGCTTGCTCTACGGCCAGATCCTGCTCAGCATCAGCCAGGAGGACTAGCTTGTGGCAAGGTAACAAAAAGGGGATTGCCTTCCTCCCCTCAAAGGTGTCAAGGAATAAAGATTTCTTTATAGTCATCATAATAGACTTTTCACTTGGCTAAGTTTTACCAGCAGCTGTAGTTTTATATGTGAGAAAAGGGGTGGAGAAGAGGAAAGCTGTTGATGATCATATCTTGACTTCACTTGGGAGTGAAAAAAAGGAAACAAACTCATTTTTTTAAAACAACAAAGTTTAATAAATAGATACAAAGAGTTGTCATGTTTCAGAATGACTAGAAAACACTTTTCTGCCTTGGCTGCAGTTAGCAAACAGAAGAACATGAAAGAAAGCAGATTTCTGGATCTATCCATACAGAAAAGTAACACTTGTTAAATTGTTGTTATGCATGGGAAGACACCTAAGTAAGTACTGTCACTCCTGCAAGTGGGGAAACAGAAACAGCTCTAGAACACAAGAAGTTCAGAAATGCTTCTGGTACATGTGTGGTAGGGGTAGTGGTGAGAGAAAGAAATTATGTTAATTACTTTTATTTACTGAGTAAAAAGCAAAACCTGTGACAGCCAAGGAGCAGATGTGCAGTGGAGTTTCAATTTTTTTTACTGATATACTCTAAAAGGCCAAATTAAAGGGACCTGAGCTGTCAACTTGGCATCAATCCCAGGTAAAACAACTGAACAGCAGATACAGAACTCAAGAACTACAGAAAACCAATACAATTCAGTCCTAAACCCATATCCACCAAAATAACAGCCTTTGACAGATTAACATGTTCTCTTCCATAAAAAACTTATTGAAAACCAGTAAGGGCAAGTGTTGACAGCAATACTTCAAGCTTTCAGAAGGCATTTCACTTGGCATGATTTGACATTGTGCTCAACCAGCCTGCAGCAAGAACACAGCACAGACCAACAGAGCAAGGACCAGCTACTACATCGTTTCCACATCTACTGCATGGTGAAGATGTCACCTCAACCTCTGATATTCAGGAAACAGGGCCAGCCCAGCTGCTTTCTAGGTGTCCTTGGGGATCACTGGCACAAAGCATTTCCTCAGTACAGGTCACAGTGCAGAACTAAAAGCAGCCAAAGACACAACACAGGTTGAGGTTCAAGTCCTTTTACCCCAACTTGCTGCTGTGAAGCTAAACCAGCACATATGAGGCATGAGATATACAAACAACTTAACAGTCTAAGAGAAGTCACAGAAGCAAGAGCCTGCCTGCAGGTGGATGCAGGGAGAGGGTGTAGGAGATAAGAAAGGAGAGAAAGGGAGTTAGTTCTGGTGAAGAGATTGGGAAAGGTAAATACTTGCCAAGGAAGGAAGAATGCCACAAACATTTTGATGTATAAGAGGCACTTTTGAAAAAGGTTGCCTTTCCCCTCTCCCCTCACTGCTTCATTCACTACAGATGCTTTCAGGTTTCTTCAGTTCCCATGACTGCTCTGCAGTACCTCACCCTCCCAGAGCACCAAGCTCCCCAGCAGCAACAGGGGTCTGAGAGGCAGTGCCTGCTGTTCCCCTGCAGCACCAGGCATACCCAGGGATCTCCAGGACTCAAAACCTTTGAGGATTTGGTAATCAATTCTGTTCCTTTCCATTTCCCCCCAACACCGTCAGCCAACTTCTGCAACTTAATTAGAAATCTTTTCTCCCACAACAAGAATGGCTGATCTTCCCAATCTCACATCAAACCTGGGATAAACTCCATCGCATCTCTTATTTCCAAATGAATCTGCCTTATTAAAAAGTAATGAGCTATTAATTAACTTTTCACTCATACAAAGCTGTTTAATTCTCAATCCAATTAACAGCAATCTGCTGAAGGATTCTAATGATTATTTTAAATTTGCTAAGAGAAACATCTCTGAGCCTTTCATAATAAGATATTTATAGAATGACTTGGGCTGGATCTCGCTCCCACTTTAATTCAATAACATTTCTACAATACTTCAAAATCTCTTTACAACATTATCTTTGACAACATATCATTTAGATGCAAAGCCAAGACTGAATAACTGGAGCTGCTTATTTGGAAGTTGTTTTGGAGGGATGATTTTGCTTTTAGCTTTCCCAATCATATCAACACAGTATAGAGGAGAGTTCTAAGTCTTCAAGCACAGTTTGTGTTCAGGTTAAGTCTCACAGGGACTTCACACAGGTATTTGCAAAGACTGCAGCAATAGGCTGCTTACCACCTCCTCAAAGCTTTATAAAAGTCTCTTCTCTCTGCACAGAGAAGCATAGTTATACCCATGACAGTACCTATCTCCTACAACTTCTAAACCTAAGTATGTGCTGGTCTTACGCAGTCAGACAAGAAAGACTTCTTTTGGCAGCTGAAGGTTTTTTCCCCTCCTCTGATGCCCAGACATAACAGAATATATACCTGTGTAGTGTACACATCCACAGCCACTACCTAGTGTCACCTTGCATCTCTCTGACAGAGGAAAAAGAACTCCCCAAATCTGCCCTTCAAAGGCCACTCATTCTGTCCACAGCTGCAGCAAAGGCATCCAACAACTACAAAGCTGCAGCTTTTGAGTCTCACTAACGTTATACATTTTCCCAAAAGCAAGTGAAGAACACAGTCAGCTCAAAACTCAGAGGAGCCTTCAGGAAGACAAAACCACAACTTCTAACACCACAAATGAAAGAAGGGAACTTCAACACTAAACATCACAGCTGCAAACATGGTTCTTAATTATTAACTGCCCTGCTTACCTGAAAACTACCAGAAAACCTACAAATCACCATTCAATTCTGAACAGTTCTGTAGTGTGTGGGAATCACACGAGTCCCAGACATCCAATTTCTATCATATGTTTAGATCAGGAAATGTAAAGGCAGTTCATAACTTATCTTTGCATGTGTAAACCTGCTTTATCCCTTGGTTAAAGTCACAGAGGTAGAAGCATGTGAGGAAGGGACAGTTAAGAGCCATAAAAGATAGGAGGGTTTTCTAATAATACCATTTCTTCTAACACTGACTTTGGTCAATGTCTTTTTCTAATCCCAATATAGTTGCTTGCTACTGTTTACCACGCACATGCCACTTGGATCTTACCTCTGTCTGCAGTCTTGTTGGATTTCCCTACATCATACACTACTAACAGTGGAATCACATGTACTCACCACTTCCCATAACACAAGTATGCATTTAGGGAACTGAGTGTACCATCTCAGCTATAAACGGAAGAAACTCTAAGAAGAGAATTACAGCATAGTTTCGGTTGGTGAAGACCTTTGAGTTCAACTGTCAATCCAGTACTGAAACATCCCCCACTACACCATGTCCGTAAGCATCATATCTTTTGACTCCCTCTAGGGATGGTGACTCCACCATTGCCACGGGCAGCCTGGGCGAGGGCTTGACAACCCTTTTGGGGAAGAAATTTTCCCTACTCTCCTCTCCAATCTAAGCCTTCCCTGGTATAAATAGAAGCCATTTCCTCTTGTCCTGACGCTTGTTACTTTGACAAGAGTCTGACTCTCACATCTCACTATATCCTCCTGGGAGGGAGCTGCAGAGAGCTCTAGGCTAAATAACCTCAGTTCCCTCAGTCCTCAGACCTGTGCTCTGACCCTTTCACAACTTCATTGCTCTTCAGACATGCTCCAGCACCTCAGTGTCCCTCTTCAAGTGAGAGGCCCAAAACAGAATCCAACACTGCAGGTGCAGCCTCGCTGGTGATGAGTAGGGGGGATAATCACAGAAACAAAACCAAATCTGGCAAACCACTGAGCCCCGGTTGAAGTCAGCTCCTCTCTCTGTATGTCTATGTTGACAAGAGTTAAATGTTCCTGATTTTATATATGGAAATAGTTCCCAAAACAAGTGCCTGAGTTTGTTTGCCAAAGCTTTTGAGATGTCCACAGTAGCAAACCAAATCACATATTGCTTTTTGCTCTGCTAAGATCCTCTTCTGGCATCATGTAGGACAACTGCACCATGTGGAGCAAGGAATGCTCATCTTCCTAATTGATGAATATAATCTTTGGGGTTTATTTTCTCTCTCTCATAGTTCATTCTGCGTGTCTCCAGGGTTCATTTGCATGCTTCGTAGGCTCCTGCTTCAGAGGGGAAGCACGTTACTGTTTGATGATTTACTATCTGCCTTTGATTGAGGCTGAGGGCATTTCACATTATTTTATTATCTGATGCATGTACACACAGCACATTTTAAGTGCTGCATCCATACTCTATTTTTACAAATCAATGCTGTGCTTTGCTCTGAATCAGAAGAGCCATCTGAAGTTATTGACCCATTCATATTTCTTTTTCTATTGATCATGTCATCTACAGCAACATCAAGTTTCCTTTGGCACAGAGTATGTTCACATTATGGAATTGTCCATGTTCAGTGCAGTGACAATATGCTATTAACTCACCCCACACTAATAAAAGTTAAGCTTCCTAAGTATTTTGTACATAACCCTCTGGATACACACAAATCATGTTTAGTGTGGCCTCTGTCTATTTAAATTGGACAAATTATTGCATTTGACAAGATTTCCCCTTTCACATAGAATGGCCAAGTGAGCTCCACTGCAAACACCAGTCACAAAGAGTAGCTGGTTTGCAAAATTCAGGATCTGAAATACAAGACATGAAGATGCTTTATGCTTTAGGCACAGAGAGAGCATTTACACATCTTGATTAACCAAAGACAGTCTTAATTTGACAACAACTCCTGCTGAACTACTGAACTGCTTTCAGGGAGTTAAACAATAAATCACAAGATCAAACTCCCTCTTCTAGTTTCTTCCATAAAAACTACTTCTACAGATTATTTTTCTCAGATTCTGTTATATAGTAATGCTTTACTTTTTAACTATGGAAAAGGCATATCTTTACTATGACACAGCTAAACAGTAACTAAATAGGTTCTTGGTGTATCAAGAAATTAATACTCGTCATGCAACATACGTAGCTTTACACATCCCTTCTGCAACAGGAGAAACAACTGTGCTCTCTGATGGAGCCTGACTTGTATAACAGTTCTCAGACTTCAATAACAGAAAGCATTACTCTTTCAAAAAGTATATCTTGTAAATGCATTCTTTCAGCCTGGATAGAGTTCAGCTGTGCCTTGACCACACAATGATGCTACAAGTATGGTTCCTTCACAGGAATCCAACATTTGGTTCCTTCCAAAACTCTCTCAGCACAGTTATACAGTAGTTTCATGGAAGCTGATGTTATGTAGCTCCCCAGAGGAACAGGCCAGTGTGGCATGAGCTGGGCTCTGCCATGTACAAACAGTATGTCCACTGGATTACCTGTGCATGGCAGTGCCAGCTGGATAGCACCTTTGCCAGGTGTTTCACGTATCTGAAGCTCTAGGTAACAATGTATTTTGAGTGTTTAGTAGATGATCAGAAAGTCTCACAACTCAGTTAAAGCTATTGATCTGATTAGTCCACAGAGCATCAGGAAACTGCCAGGTTATGCTTAAATAATCTCAAATTCTGCCACAGGCAGGATCTCCAGATTAATTGGGAGAGGAATAAACAGGAAAATCCCCAAAACAGAGCACCAGAGGAAGCACTATCTATAGAAAGATCTTTGAATGGAGTATTTGATAAATACTACTCTGCATGACATTTCTGTATTCAAGTTCATTCCTACTGGAGTTTAGCAGGTTGATCTTCAGAGCTAAACTCCCTTAAAATTGAGACCAGGGTCTAAACACAACTATATAATGGAGCAAATGATTGTTGAGGTAACAGCATGATACAGATTCAAGGGTGTTAGGCTAGAAAAACTGCAGCAGAAAATTCTTCACTCTATTTAAAGCCATAGTAGTTATTATAACACAGAATCTCAAATAATTGATTTCTATGGATGTGGCTCATTCATACAAGCACGAGGAAAGATGGCAAAATAAACACCAACAGCTAAGGTTGAAGTGCAGCACAGAAAAGCATTTTACTAGATTCAAGACACTGACAAATTAAACTATAATAACTGCATTTAACATTTTTACTCATCTCAAAAGGTTTAAAAACTGGATGATGTAACTCACACTACTAACAAGCAGATGGGAGAGGGGTGAATCAGTTGCTAGCACTGCACACTGCAACAATTTGGAGCAAGGACTGAAAAAAAGCCAGCACATCCAACGGAAAGAACTAAATGCAAATAGGTAGAGTACTACTATTTAGCCTTTTTTTTTTCTCCCCTCCTGGAAGTGGCACTTTCTTTTTGAAATAAAAAAAAAAAAAATCTTATTCAGTAGGAGAATGAGCATGGAAAGTTCACAGAAATGCAGGCTCATTACCAATGAAATAATTACTAATGCATGAATTACAATGTGGCTGAAATCAGGTAAAAAGCAGTAAGACAAGAGAAATCTGTCACAGCCTATGCACCTTGCACCTGTACCTCTGTGAGAACCTGATGGGGTTTTTTTTCAGTGCAAATGCTGTCAGTTATAAAATGAACAATCTGTGCTCCTCAAAACAAAGGAGAACCCAAGGTCCAATTCATGCAGCTTCAGCTTTCCCACACTAGAAAACAATTCAAAACCATCTCAGCAGCAACTTGAATTCACATGCTTAAAACCTGAGGATGCCATCTGCAGCCCTACACTTATATTTAACATTAAACTGTGCTTCTGGCAAACATAATTCTCTGCCTACAGAGCCTCTGCATCTTATTCCAGCAGCTCTTCCAATATCCACATGTCAACTCCTAAACTAAAGGGACATCTGCTCTTGAACACTCAAAGGAAAACATGTCATCAAAATTAAAGATACACTGCATAATGCCTGACATCATGAGATGAGTTTTATAGCACTGGGGAACACACCAGCAGTGCAAGGGCAGCCTGGAAATACCCACACTGCTCTCACTGTAGTTTGCTCTACAATGGCCTTTTTTTTTCCTGTGTGAACATGGAAAAAACACAAACACTACCTTTGTTTTGAAGTCACACAGCCACAGTTCCTCTCTTTTCCAAAACCCAATTAGACACAGCCTGCTGCAGTTGTGGTATGGACCGAAGTGCTGAAATCATCATTTCTGAGCACAGCATGGTCACGGGCTGTGGAAGCTGCAGGCAATGCTGGGGACACTCTGCCTTCACAACTACCACTAAAACCACCCCACAGGCTTAAAAAAACATCAACCAGACATTTCTATCAACATCGACCAACTGTTATCTACTGTTCTTAAAATAATGAGATAAATCCAAGATTAAAAATCTTGAGGATGCATAATTTGCATGCAGAACAGCTTCTTACAAATCTTCTCACAAACAAGAACAACTACAAAGTCACTTTGTACAACCTTTCAAAGTTGAAGAGCTCTGAAACAAACAGAAACCCAGTTACTGGCACCACAGCATCCCATTATGCAGCACCGAAACACTTTCCTAACGCTGTTACACAAGTCCCACGGTGCCTGGGTATTTTTTGTCGATGTGGATCATTTCATGCAACATGGAATTGATTTTTCCATAGTCTAGTCAAACAACTTAAAGCCTCAATAGATATTTTAACAGATCGAAGGAAATAGAAATAAGTGAAGGCATTTTTGATGCTTGCTACCACTCATGGTTTAGAAGATATCAGGACACATATGCTCAGAAAGAGTTGATTAGGATTACGGCTGAGTGATTATTTATTGACATGTGCACAGAGGGATGCAAACAGAATGGGATAACTGGTTCCTTGCCAGAGTAGTTGGCAATGGTTATTGACCATTCCTTATTTTTGGACATTGGCCCAAATATGAAACTGTAAGTGCCAGCCAAGCTCTGCACTTGGCAAAAGTGAAACTACATACATAACTTCACATGTATGATTAATCCTTTTAACACTGGGCCAAGCTACTCCCCAAACCTCAGTTAGTCAAGGCCTCCATCTGCGTATGTTACACACACACATTATTTTCAGCAATCCAAGCAGAAAAACAAGTTGGCATTAAAAAAAAAAAAAAGAAAAGAAAAAAACAAAACAATCCAGCAGTAGTTAGATGCATTTTAGGAACTTGGTCTGAAACCTTTCTCTCACGGCCCAATATTGAAAGGAGGGAAGAGCAAATATTTGCTTTTCTGAGAAGGGCAACATTCCAACAGATGAGAAGTAGAACCACCAAATATTGACAGAGTGTGAAGATTCGTAATCAAAGCAGCAGAAGGTCTCTATCCCTGTTGGAACTTGAACTAAAACACCTTCACCTCCTAGAAGTGCTTGGTCTATCGGCTGAACTGTTGGTAATAATCCTAAGGTCTGCTAACACAGATAAAAGAAGATCACAAGAAGAAAGATGGCTTAAAAAATTGCTGGAACTCATCTATTTCAACAAAGCTGCAAGCGGGCAATGGCAGGGGGTCACCTCCAACAAGTCAACAGGAGCTTTTCCACATATTCTGATGGGCTTTGAAGCAGCCCCCTGAAAACAGCTGGTAACAAAGACATTCATGTCTCTGCTATATAGCTGAAATCACATCCAAAATTCATTTGCTTACGTTTTACCTGTGGCAAGCATCAACGAAAGCAAGAAGCACAGGTTTCTTTTCTCAAACTAAAAATGTAACTCCCAGCTTTCCCTCCCCAAGCCTTTTCTTACGCATCCTTCTCCTTTCACTGGAATTTACTACACCTGAAGACACTTTGACCATGTATGGAAATGGAAGTCTTTCCACAAACTTCTCTTTTTTTAGCACTGTAATTTACCTTTAGTAATGAATAGCAAAGAAATTCAAAACAGAATCACAGCATCTACTTATGAGATTGCTAATCAGCTTTCTGGCTTCATTAGAACTAAACAAACTCGCTTCAAGACCTCCACAGAAGTCTCTGTGCCCTCTTCTGCGTTGGGCTGTGTGAACAAATGTATAAACATTCTCTCTTGGACCTCGATGCAAAATTAAGATATAACACTGTATGAATTACTAAGCATTGAAATAGAAGAGTGCACACGATCTGAATTACAAGCAGATACATTAAGCTTTAAACCCTAAAAATATCAGGTTGGGGTGTCAACCCCAACCCCAAAACCTTGTTCACATAGTTTCTTAGTTTGAGGTGGTAAAAATATATTTGCAGAAGACCACATGGCTTTGTGAGAGCAGCTTTGTTTGCTTAGCAGGAACCACTCACTTGTGTGGAGAGTTTTTGCATAGATTAATATCCTTTAACTGAAAAAGAAATCTCAAAAGTATCATTTGACTCAACCACTGATTTGGAGTAAGATTTACCACTTCGCGTTTTCTCACCACAGTAGGAAATACACACGGCAAGGATGGGATACATGTGGAGCAGAAAAAAAAATATGACAACCAAGTTCATCAGGTTCCCAAAGCCAACAGAGGCTTCACAAAAGCACTTCCCTTGCTACCAAATTCTGAAACATTTCTGCATATGCAAACAGACACTCATTAGTAATTCTGACACACAACAGCCTGTGCATATCTACAGCTGAACACTGGCAATTTAAGAGATCTGGAGGATGGTGCTGAGGAAAAACATAGTAGTTGGCTATACATGCGAGGCTTTCTCTGTGTGACAAACTAGCGCTAAGAGAAAGCAATTTAGAAGCTGACGTTAGCTTCCTTGCTTTAATATCTCCAAGTTCAAAATCGATAGATTTTGTTAGTACACAGTCATGTTTTGGTCTGAATTGCAGCAAGAAGTTCCTAGGTTCTCTGCTAAAGAAAGAATCTCAACAGCATTTATCGATTTCTGATGAAATCAGAAATCAGATTTCTCATCAGTAAAACTCAATTTCAGCCTTGAGAGTTTGCAACAGAAAAATTAAGCAGACCTCCAAAAATAAAATGGAAAATGTCACTTCTGGATACCTCATTTTAACAGAGAAACGTATTTCAAGGGATACATCTGAAACATCAACTTATGAGAAGAGAAATTACAGCCTTTTGTATACAACCTGGTATCACATCTCCTTTACAGCATTTAGTTTTCAAAAACACCGGCATTGTGAGATTTCATCATTTCTGTGGGCAGAAATATTGACTGAGGTTGCATTTAACACACAGCTGCAAGGCTGCTATCTCAGGCAGAGTTCTGGCTCTTACTCCCAGGACCCTCCAAGGGCTGAGAACCGTGAGCATTAGACAGCATTCATCTGAGAGCAGGTGACAGCATCTCTGCCTACAGATCTGCCATCCTGACAAGGATCTATCTGAGCTAGGATGGAGATTATAGCTTGGGTAAGGGATTGACCAGAAGTCAGGAGGAAGTGAGTCCAGTGGAAGAGCATTGGAATACTCAGCACCAGAGCATCCACTCTAGGAGTAGGAGCCAAGGGACTCAGTCTTTCTCCAAATAACTCACAATACTCAGAATGCCAGAAAATGCAGGAATAAAAGTTTCCAATTCTTAGCTGGCCCAAAATATCCCCCATATTGTGTTTTCTTCACATTTAAACCTTATTCCCATCATTTTTACAACACCTCAGTTTTCCTTCTGTCTCTTTCCTCTTACTAGCCGTCAGATGTAAGGCCTTCCTGAAGTGGCCTTACAAACTAATTCAGTCTCAGGCCATTTATCAGTATGATTATCATTCACCTCCCACCCAAACAGAGCTCAAAACAGGAGTACAAAATCAAGGCAGTTTTCAACATGCATTTGGGAGAGACTTAGTCAGCACTACTGTTGTTTCCCCCTCCTGTCTTCCACAGAGCAAAAGGATTTTCTTTCAAGTCTAGGAAAATTACTTCTTGCAGCATAAGTCTTTGCAGGGAGAACTCTTAAATCATCTGTGGAACAGCAAGTCACTGAGCAGACAGAGAACAGCCTAGGTCCTCCCACAGTTTCTTAGGGATTAAGAAATCCTCACCCTCCTCCAGCTGGTAACAGGTCTTTTAGGAAGGCAGAGTAGAGTATGACCTGGGATGCTCAGAAAAAGAGGCACGTGACCCCTTTTCTTACATGCACTTGCACAGTGTCTGAGCTCTACACAGCTCACAGCTTGTGATCCTCTTCCTTCCCCTGAGCTTCTCAAATTCCTTGACAACTTGTACTCTTTTGCTACTCTCCTTCCCTTTTATCACTCCTAAACAAGACTAATGGCCAATATTACTGGTAATTTAATGAGAGAATAACATTATGCAGACATTTGTGGGTTCTCTTATACAGAAGGAGATTGGTCCAAACTGAAGACAGTTTGGTCCATGGATCAGTGGAGTGTGAAGTGATCCAGTTACATTAGGCAGCTGAGGTCAGCATTTTGCCACACAGCCAGTCCCCTTGTGCTCAAGGCTGTCTGGAGCTGCCCAGCTGCCTCACAGTCAGCTCAAAGCACAAGCAGGCTCAGTTGTGCGAGTCTGCAAAAGATCAGTGCTGTAAAAGCAAACTAGATTTCAGACACAGCTCTGCTGCCTGCATCAATTACCCTGTATTAATAAGGTAACTGCTCCCCAAGATAAGTGTGTGATGGGCCATAAGAACAGAGCAAGACGTAGACACATTTATAGATCCTCACGTTAGCCAAGATCACATCTTACAGTAGCACAGGGGATTTGTTCCCTTCTCTGCACAGAATGGTATGAAGCCTTAAGGACTGGGGCTGAAAATGTGGAGCTCTCCAGTTTTCAATAGAAGATGGGACATTTTTACTGGGGAACATTCATGTTGTGGTTTAGGCCCAGCCAGACACAAGACCCACACAGTCACTCCTTCACATTCACTCCTCTCCCTCCCAACAGGACAGGTAGGAGAAAAGTAACTGAGAGCTCTTGGAAAATCCCTAAGGACAGGGAAGGCTCACTCAGTGCTTAAGGGCAAAACAGCCAGGACTTGCGGAAGAGAATAAAAATTAATCTGCTACCAACCAAAAACATAATAAAAAGGAAACAACACAGAGTGGGATGATGATTAAGAGTACAAGCAGCTATTTCAGACCACCTTCTCCTTACCTCTCACTGGGCTCACACACTTCATCCCTTTATCTTTGCCTCCTTCCCCCTCAGCAGTGCAGGGGGTGGCAATGGGAGTTGCTGTCAGTCCCTCACTGATGGCTCCTGCTGCTTGTTTCTCCTGAGGGCGGGAGGACTCCTCACCAACCCCTGCTCCAGCACAGGGTCCCTCACACACCAGACAGCCCTGCACGGGCTGCTCTGACATGCACCCATGCTGAGGGCTATAGATCTTCTCAGCCTCCTGTGTGGAGCTCCTCTGCAGCCCACAGGCACCCCAGCATGGCCTGTGCCATGGCTGCCTCCTCACACAGTCTCTGTTCACTCCTGGTGCAGTCTCCCTCCTCCCCACACAGGGTCATCATTAGGCTCAATTGCTTCCCCTGACATGGGGTCTTTATTATGTTCAGTCAGTTCCCCAGGTATGGGGTCCTCCCATAGCTGCAGACAACTCTCAGTCCCAGCATTGCCCTCTGGGTGCTGGGACACAGTCATTCTCTTGCCACAGGCTGCAGGGGAGTCTCCAGTCCAGCATTTCTCCTCCCTTCCTCCTTCTCTGACTGTAGGGTCCCAGTGGTTGCCTTCCTCCTGTCCCACTCCTTCCATCTTCCCCTGCAGATTTCCCATCATGAATAGTACTGGCAGAGGTGCCAGATTGGCCTGTCTGGGCTGGAGGTGGGTCTGACTCAGAGCCAGGGAAGTTTTAGGAACTCCTTACAGGGGCGAACACTGCAGCCTCCTCCCCATATTATCAAGAAAACAAAGCTCCACACAAACCCAACACAATCCATCATCTGACAAGACTCAGAGCTGCTAAAAGCAGTGCTGAAGATGACTGTGGTCTAGTGGGGGCTGCTAGCTTGTGAGCACTCATATACTAACCAAGGCCACACTAGAACCTTAGCAATCAGATTATGCAGAGAAGAATAATCCTAAACCAGGAGTTCATCTAGACCCTGGGGGGAAAAAAAAAAAAAAAAAAAAAGAGTCCAGAACTAGTCACTCAATCTTGTGTTATAAGTCGATGTAAATGCCTATACCTTTTCTCACTAAAGCAGCAGGAGCTTAGAGCTCCTGACCTGGCCTGAGCAGCTTTCTCTTGCCCTATTTAATTCAAGTATTTAAAATGCTATTAAATGTGTTTCCAAGACTACTTGCAGTGCTTGCAGTTTACAGACTACTGCTAGCAGATAGTTGAATATCTTGCAAAACATTAAATTTAATAAGATTGGTCCAGGCAGGCAGAGCACTACTTATTGATCCCATAACAGGAACCTGAAGTAGCACCACAGCCATGCAGGAACATGTAAGAGTGAACAATCACAGGTCAGATTAAGGCAAGATGGATTTGGGCAGACATCTCTCATCCATAACACAGAGCAGGAATCTACTTTCACAGAGTTCTCAAGTTCCAATCCACCAATGTAAAAGTTCTCCCTTTTCTCCTACAGAGACTGTTATGTGAACAAATTCAAAGGTAAGTTTAACAAAATAGTGATGTCAGAAAAGAGATTTTGAATGTATCAAAATGCAACACTACACTTTGTAGGACCACTTCCAATAAAAGGGTATATAGAAGAAGTTAAATCACAAATAGACTCAAGCCATTCAACAAAGCCCGAGAGAATAAAGTGACTTTGCTTTTTCAATTTATAAACATGAAACACTCTAGTTCTATGAAGCCAGGCCACCTGGACAGCAGGGATATATCTATGGACCTTAAGGAGGTCAAAGCATTAGAACACTCTTCAAGCCTCCAAAAGAGTTAAATAAATTGTTCAAGATGTCTTAAAAAAAAAAAAAGTCTGAGCTTCTAGCAGAAAAGATCCCTGGTAAGTCAGTATTTCACCAGTACATTTCTCTCCCCTCGTGTATACTGTCTCAAAACAGAATGTTTTCCCTCAAATGAAAATATAACAGCTACTGACACACTGATTATTACCCTTCTGTGCATAGTGGACAGCACTGAGACGGTAAATCAGAATGAGCTAACAAACCACCCATTTATTCAACAAAGGCAAATATTTGCTGAAGCACACACCGAAATTTAATCAGACAAGAATCACCTGGGAAATCCTGCCCTATGATGTATCAGATACCTCCAGATAAATACATATATATGTAAATATTATGCAGACAAAACGTGTAAACCCAAACAGGTATTGCATTAGGGTTGCACTCGTCTGTGCAGAGAGTTAGAATGTGTGTGTACATGCACAAGTGTGACAAGACAAGGCAAATTCAGCAAAGGGCCATGAAGACGATTAAAGGATTAGAACATCCAATACACAAGGAAAGGCTGGGAAAGCTGGGATAAGCTCCACCTCAAGAAAGCTCATGGGGATCTTATCAGTGTCTGTAGATCCACAGTGTGAAGGAATAAAGAAGACTGAACCCAGACTCCTCTCTCAGTGGCATCCAGTAAAAGGACAGAAGGCAAAGGGTATGAACAAAGACATAAAAAATTCTATTTAAACGTTAAAATAAAAAGCTTGTCTACTGTGAAGGTGATCAGTGCTGGAACAGGTTGATGAGAGAGACTGTGGGTCTCCATCTTTAGATATATTTAAATCCCATCTGAACTTGGCTCTGAGCAACCTGCTGGAGGTGGTGATCCTGTGCCAAGAAGGGGGTTGGACTGGACCATCTCCAGAAGTCCCAATTTCACCTCAACCATTCTGCAACTCAATTCCCATATCAAAGCCATTCAGTCTAACAGTTGCATAGCCCTCTATGTACCTGAGCAACTTCAGTTCAAGGAGACAGAAAGTACAATCTTAGGCCATTGTAAACTGAAGGCATCTTCATTGTTCCCATAAAACATGCGAGATAAGAGTGCTCAATAGGGCTAGGACAAAGGCTAGACTCAATCTTAAAAGGTCACTTCCAGCTGAAATGACTCTTATGATTCTATAATTCTAAGAGGAACTACTTCTTGCTGACTGGTGGGGGTAGGAGTGAGGAGTTAGGTTCAGAACTCAGATTAAATGCTTTGTTTACTCAGGAGGAAAACCCAACAGCATATATGAAAAGCATTGTGCTTTGCTACTCAAACTTGTCATTGTTTGACAAAATAAAAACAAATGACCTAAGTCCATTATAAATGCCTCAATGCTCAAAAGAAACATAAACATCCTCTGCTACAACATAAGCACATATCAGTTACCAATTAAAAAGATGGTCTGACCTCAAATAAATTCTTAACCTTTCAAATGAAAACACAAACCTCTTTCACTTCCCAGCATTTGGGAATTTATTATTACACCATCTCTTTAAAAAAAAGAACACTTGTTAGCTGTGTGAAAATCATTATCTGCCTTGCCTCAATGCATCCATCACCTGACACAGGCCACCTCTTGAAAAGGCAAGTTCCAGGATCCATTTATGAGGAAGACATTCCCAGGCATGTCACCTTGCAAATACAATGTGATGGGACTCCACTGCTCATTCAGGCGTTCGTCTGATACGCAAGGCTCTTTACAACACAAATCTGATCAGCTACAAGAAGAGCAGCACAAGCATACACATGGGCATGCACTTGGGCCAAGGGCTCACTCAAGTTTACTTTTGCCTGAGGAAGCACAGAACACATTCTAGAGGAGTAAGACCTCCACTAAACCTCTTCAACTTCTCTTGTTAAAAAGGTCACACACAGTACTTAACCTAAAAAGGCTCCTCAAAGATAATTACAACTGCCCTCTCCCAACACCCCCAAGTCAGTATTTAACTTGCCTATTCTTCTTTAGTGACTTCTCTACTGTAAGGATGACAAAGGCTGGCCCAGACTGCCCAAGGAGAGTGTGGAGGCTCCTTCTTGAGTGCCTTTCAAAACCCGCCTGGACACATTCCTGTGGTCCTGTGTGGACCTGCTTGGGCAGGGGGAGGTTGAAATCGATGACCTTTAGAGGTCCCTTCCAACCCTACCATTCTGTGATTCTGTCATCTTTGCACACAAGTCTGACCTTTACACTTTGGCTATGAAAAGCATCATGGGCAGAAGAGTTTAACATACAAAACTGTCACACCCTGAACCAAATTCTGGAAGACTGGTATCTCTTCCTGTAAGGAAGAGCTGTGCACCACAGAGTATCCATGAGTAACTTCTGGAAGGCAAAAAATAGTCTCACTGATCTAATGAGTGTCCAAGGATAACAGTAAAATAACTTATCGAACTTTCTAGAGAATGTATCATTTGATAATATTGGGAGTGAGGAGGGAGACAGCTAACAAACACACCACACATATTGCCTTTCATCAGGAGATCTTCAGGTATCTCACAAGTGCTAATTAAGCTTCCCTAGACTCCTGAGAAATAGAAAAGAAATATATATACCATTTACAACAGATTTGAGACATAAAAATTAACTTGCCCAGGGTTATAAAACAAGACAGTGACAGAACCTGGAACAGAAGACTTGAGCCTTCAAATCCCAAATCCCTGATCTAAGCATATTACAAAATATTCATCTATTCCCTGCCTGAGTGTCTCACAATGCACAAACTCCTGCAAGCATGATGAAGGGGGCATGCTGCTCACACAATTTGCATGATTTCAGTACAACATCCAATAGTCTGCTTTGTCATCAAGGAAAGCTGAAGTTAGCTAAAAAGGGCAAGGTTTCATTTTCACCTTAAGATTACAAAATGCAAGCATGGCTCTTCAATTCTCCTGGAAAACCAGGAGCAGAGGGAGTGCAGAGGGCTGCAATACACATACTTCTAAAAGAATTCATTAACAGTGAAGTATCATAAAGGGCTGGGGGAGGGGAAGACCTTGATTGATGTTCATCTGAGAATAGATTATCTTTAAATTGTTTCCCTTGTGTAATTATACATATATTACAGATAATGTTTGTGTATTTGATTTGTCTTGCTATAAAATGGCAATGTAAATGTAAACATGTCCCACCTCTTTACTATCTTTGGAATAAAAGTTACTATCTGAAGAGAGTTAGCCTTGGAAACAGCATTTGATATAACAAATAATTCTTCATCTGTATATACTTTCTTTTAAAAAGGAAGAAAGGAGTAGAAAAAAAAAAAAAATCAAAGTCAAGACCTACATAAATATCAGCTTAAATACATGATTCCTGCTCCCATTACTTTCTGCCATTCAAGTACCGTGTCCTATGAACATGAGCTATGAATAAAATGCATCTTAAATTTCCTTCTGGTTTGTTCTTAGTTTCCATTAAAGTGCCAACTATTTCTGAGCAATTAAGTAAGTCACCATGCTGATAGATGCCTTTTCAAAAGCAACAGCCTTTCTCTCCTGCACAAGTTAGATGCCACTTACAATCTAAATCCACAACAGGAAAAAGAAAATGTATTAATCCCATCATGCTTCTCCCAGATTTTTGTGATCTGTCAATAAGCTGCTTCTACAATACAGAATCTTTTAAAATAGAAGAGAACTTCAGGATCATAAAGTGGAACCCATCAACCCAGCACTGCCAAGCCAACCACTAAACCACGTCCTCAAGCAGCACATCTGCACAGCTTTTGAATACCTCCAGGGATGGGGACTCCACCACCTCCCTGGGCAGCCCATTCCAATGCTTTATAACCCTTTCAGTGAAGAAGCTCCTCCTAATCTTCAATCTAAACCTCCCCTAGGACAACCTGAAGTTGTTTCCTCTTGTCCTGTTACTCCTTACTTGGGAGAAAAAACCAACCCTCACATCACTACAGCCTTCTATCATGGAGCTGCAAGAGAGTGCTCCTGTCTCCCCTCAGTCTCTTCTTCTCTAGGCTCAACACTCCCATTCCTTCAGGTACTTACTGAATGGGCAGCTACTTGATATTTGGGTTTATTCTGACTCCTAGCTCTGTGGCCCTATGCATTATGTACTGCATGCTATGCAAACTCATCTCCACAAAGACGATTATTAATTTCCTCTCAGATTTTTCTACAGTTACAGAAATTCTGTTCCTTCAAACATTCATAGACCTACTCACCAGCACTCTGTTCAAACCTTCCCCTTTTTTGGAACTCAGAGATTAAGGGAAGATGCCATCTAAACTCCATGTTCCCTATTTGAAGCACTCAGGGATTTTCAGGGGCCTCAGTAATCTATGTCAGTCCCATACATGGGAAACACAGCAGCACTGATTTCAGCTGCACACTGACTTCCAAAGCTCTTTTGGATGTTATATCCAGGGCCTCAAAACTCAGAGCCCTCTGGGGTGAGAGCTAAGTGCTCACCTGCTTGGCTTGAACAACTCACCCCAAATCATGCAGGAGTTTTGATGCAGAAATAAGACATCACGTGCTTAACACTCCTTCTCTCTAACTTGTACATTATGTATTTTTGTAGCACCTACAACTCATACATGGCACTTCAAGTTGGACTTTGGGGTTTTTTGTTTTGTTGTAGTGATGTGTTGGGTTTTTCTTAAACACTGCAGTCTCCCAGGTTAGATCAAGTCTGAATACAGACTGGGGGAAAGGAAGCTGGGAGCAATTTGGAGGGAAATTCGATGCAATCATGTAATCTTGACTTCACCATAATGCTGCTGATAGTTAACAGATATGTAACAGATAAATAGGTGAATTCAACACACAGCTGAGAAGCATTTGTATGTGTTAACATCACTTACACTTAGATGCTAAATACAGCATCCTCTTTTTTTCCCCCCTCACTCCACCTCCTCCTCCCTCTTCAACAACATAACTTAGAAATTTCAGGAGGGAAGATGCCTGTGGTGGATTATTCCATTTGTTTTCTCATAGAGCACAGCACTTTTTCCTGTATAGAAGACAGTCAATAATTGGTTGATGAAATCCCTTGGGAATCCATTCTGAAGGGTAAAGAAGCCCAGAAGGTTGGACATCATTCAAGAAGAAAATTTTCAGATTTAGAGCTGAGGCAGAACTGTTTCCCTGAGAGGAGTGTCAGCCCCTGTGCCAGGCTGCCCAGGGAGCTGGGAGAGTGCCCAGCCCTGGAAGGATCCCAAAGCCGTGGGGCTGAGGTGCTGAGGGCCAGGGGTTAGTGGTGGGCTGGGCAGGGTGAAGGGAGGGCTGGGACTTGATCTTAAAGGTCTTTCCCAATCAAAACAATTCTATGATTTTGTGTTATCTAAATTACAATTAAATCAGACAACACCAAGTTTCCACCATTTCCTTTCAGACACAATTCCACAACCTCACGGATCTGCAATAAAGTTTTCCTAATCCCCAAGGCAAATGACTCTCTTGTTTCAGTCTCATTCTGTCACTCTTAGTGCACATGAAAGAATTCTCCCTTCATCCTCTTCCTTTCCTGTGAAGTGCTGTTCCCTTTCACAGCTCTGTTCTCCATCTCAGGTCCAGAAGCTAAATGTATTTAGATACTGTAAATCTTTGTTCAGAAGTGAAAAAGCTGCTGTCACTTGTAGGTACCCTCAATACTTTAATTTGTCACTCTCAGGAATAAGACAATGTTCAGGACTGAAAGGACTGTTACAGACAGAAAACTCTCCCCTTTTTAAGCTATATACACAGCAGGCGGCACATTCTGCCTTTCGTGTACTTGCTTCTTTTCAAATTCATATTCAGCTGCATGCAAATATGCTGTCAATTGTCAGTCCTCTCAAAATCTCAGCATTAATCACTCCCAGACTTCTCTCCTCCACTCAGAATAACTCTGTATACATTTACTCTGGATCTATACTGCTATACTTCAAGACTGGGCCTAGGTTTCTGCTGGCAATTCTNTCCCTGAGAGGAGTGTCAGCCCCTGTGCCAGGCTGCCCAGGGAGCTGGGAGAGTGCCCAGCCCTGGAAGGATCCCAAAGCCGTGGGGCTGAGGTGCTGAGGGCCAGGGGTTAGTGGTGGGCTGGGCAGGGTGAAGGGAGGGCTGGGACTTGATCTTAAAGGTCTTTCCCAATCAAAACAATTCTATGATTTTGTGTTATCTAAATTACAATTAAATCAGACAACACCAAGTTTCCACCATTTCCTTTCAGACACAATTCCACAACCTCACGGATCTGCAATAAAGTTTTCCTAATCCCCAAGGCAAATGACTCTCTTGTTTCAGTCTCATTCTGTCACTCTTAGTGCACATGAAAGAATTCTCCCTTCATCCTCTTCCTTTCCTGTGAAGTGCTGTTCCCTTTCACAGCTCTGTTCTCCATCTCAGGTCCAGAAGCTAAATGTATTTAGATACTGTAAATCTTTGTTCAGAAGTGAAAAAGCTGCTGTCACTTGTAGGTACCCTCAATACTTTAATTTGTCACTCTCAGGAATAAGACAATGTTCAGGACTGAAAGGACTGTTACAGACAGAAAACTCTCCCCTTTTTAAGCTATATACACAGCAGGCGGCACATTCTGCCTTTCGTGTACTTGCTTCTTTTCAAATTCATATTCAGCTGCATGCAAATATGCTGTCAATTGTCAGTCCTCTCAAAATCTCAGCATTAATCACTCCCAGACTTCTCTCCTCCACTCAGAATAACTCTGTATACATTTACTCTGGATCTATACTGCTATACTTCAAGACTGGGCCTAGGTTTCTGCTGGCAATTCTGAACTCTGATGTTATTTCTCCGAGTTGCAGTTCCTTTACAGTTTACATTCACCAGGAAAAACTTACAAATTAACTGCTTCTAAATTCATCCTGAACTTTAATGGAAATTTTATCTGAAGCTTGATTCTGATGAGTAATCTTTCTGCCATCCCCTATTTACTATGAGGAAGCACAGTATGGGGAAATTGTTATATACAGTACATAATCCCAACACTCATTCTGTCTATACTCTGAGAAAATTTCCATATCACAGAATAGTAGGGTTGGAAGGGACTTTTAGAGATAATTCAAGTCCAAATCCTCTGCCAAAGCAAGTCCATCTAGATCAGGTCACACAGGAACATGTCCAGGTAGGTTTGGAAGGAACCTCCACATCTTCCCTGGGCAGCCTGGGCCACAGCTCCCTTACCTCACAGTGATAGTTTTTCCATATGTGTAAATGGAACACTTTGTGTTCCAGCTTCTTCCCATTACCCCTTGTCCTGCTGCTAGATACAATTGAAATTCAAGTGCTGCCCCAACCTCCTGACACCCACCATTGAGATATTTGTAACTATTAATTAGACCTCCCCTCAGTCTCCTCTTCTCCAGACTAAACAGCCCCAGGTCCTGCAGCCTTTCCCCATAAGGAAGATGATCCATGTAATGTACACTTAGCAAGCAGGATATACTCCAAGCTTCTATCACATATCCATAATGTTTCTGCTGCTTCCTGTGTGTTCCAGGTCCCAAAAATCTGCAAGTCACCCTGAAGTCAGAAACCACTGGGAATTATATCAAGTGGCCCAAGGAAATTTAGTACTTCTTTCAGTGAAACACTCTCATCTATTTGATACACTGTTAGCAACAGCAGCTCATAAGCACAGCGTTTTTTTGGGCAGAGTGGTGGAAAATAACACTTCTGTTTTCTTGCCATGAGAGCTCTTCACAGCAACACAGGTGTAGGAATGACTAAGAGAAAGCCTCTTTAAAAAACACCACCACCAAGTCACAATCACCAAGTAACCTTCAAACACCAAGACTTTGTTCCAAAATGTTACTTCCCAGTCATTCTGAGAAATAATTTTGTATTACTGCTACAAAAGCAAAGTGCAAGATTAAGAGAGGTGTCCAATGCAGCTATACTCAAGATGCTGGGGTTTTATGCTAAACAAGCACAGAAACTAAAATAAGCACATGATAGAATATTAAAGACTTTGGCACAAGGAAAAGCTTTATAACAGAAGACGGAAAGTTGAGAGCTTATATTAAGAGGGGTATTTTTGCTTGCTAGGTTCATTTAAGGACAATTAATTATACTTTCTTATTTTTGCAGGCTCTGGCCTTGG
Source organism: Urocolius indicus (assembly GCA_013401255.1). Classification (NCBI taxonomy): domain Eukaryota; kingdom Metazoa; phylum Chordata; class Aves; order Coliiformes; family Coliidae; genus Urocolius; species Urocolius indicus. The sequence continues at coordinate 100,642 of WBNH01010077.1, forward strand.
CAGTCTCCAAGGTTACCCCTGTGCCAACAGAGACAGCATGTTTGTTTATTTCCAAGCTTTCTGCTCCTCTAATTATTGCTACCACGTGCTGATATCTGTTAGTCCATAAACCACCTCTCCCTTTTTAATCATAACAATGTATTTACTGTTTGTCTAGGGAACCCTATTCATAGAATCATAGAGTGGTAGGGATTGGAGGGGACCTTTATTCAGGAAGCCAGAGCGGTGTTTTGACCACTATTTTCATAGTAGAAATCCCTTTTAAAAGTATATGGGTAAGATTACCTGCAAGATATATTGAAACCTGTTATTTGTGGACTGGATTATACAGATTTCCAACCCCACACACAGCCCAGTTTGTGTTGGAATGTTTGAATCTCAAGAGCTGCAAGGGAACTGCTCATTTTAAGACATCTGCTTTCTTAAACATATTTTTCCAGATCACACTTGTAGAAACTTTTCAACTGGTCCTACACTTAATGAAATCTTTAGTTTCTTTCCACCACAGAAATTAAATAGTGGGTCTGGTTCCAGTAGGCCGTAGCCAGGCAGTCAGCAGCATCCCTGGCAATGATTATATGCATGTTTTTCTATGCAGCAGTAACATGAAGTAACTTCCTGGATTCCTGGCAAGCAAGACAGACATCACTGCCTCTTTACCTGCCTTTTGCAGGCAGGAGACAAGCTGAGGCTGCAGGCTGCCTCCAGAGACCCGTTTGCCCTCAAGGGAATGAGTCAGTACTGGCACAAACAGCCAGACCATGGGAACAAGGAGAGCTGGAAGCCACCAATCTGAAAAGCAAAATTTATCAGAAGATTACGTCCTATTTGGTCAGAGGCAACAATGCAACAAAAAGGTCTCAAACGAACAGGGAACAGGCCAGTTCCAAACAATTGTTTTGAAAGTGAAGGAGCAAACAAGAGCAATTTGCTTTAGCTTCCAAACAGACAACTTCTGGATGTTTAATTGCCTTTGTCTGCTGTGCAAAAGTGTGCATCACAACTCAGCTGCCTGGCATAGGCTCTGAACTAAGCCCAGAAAAGCACTAAGGTTCCCGGACAGAGTGGCTATGCTGATAAGCTGCTCTGGTACCACCAGGAACACATGGCAGCAGATTTTAGAGGACAAATACATCAAAGTCTCTTCCTTTTGCACACTTAGTGTTTTCCATTATCAAAATAAACAGTTTGCAACTGTAGTGTGAACACAGGAACAGATCTGAAGTATCAGCTAACTTAGAATAACAACAGCAAAAACTGCTTCCATCATGTTTTAGGCTCTTAAAATAGTAGCAGATGGTACATTTAACATATGAATATACTTTTTTCTAAGCAAAGCTAGAAGGGGCTGCTAATAAATCCAAAATATTCATATTAGTTTGGTCTGTGAAGAGACATGCTCAACCAATTTGAGAAAACAGCATTGTGAAATTAAGGAAGGACAATAAAAACCAGTCACTGCCACCCATGTTTTGGCCTAAGGAGTAAAATTTGCAGTTACAAGCTACATAGCAATAATTTTGGTTGACAGCTAAGTTACAGGAAGGGAGATGAGAGGCAGGATGGCAGCACTAGCCATCATCCCAGTCCATGAGCATGAGGAACAGCAGTCGACTTCTGAGGTTTATTTTCATGTCTGCTTCCTCACTGTTTCTCTTCTGTCAGGCTGTTAACTTTCATGTTTCTTGTCATGCTTGCTCCCTTCCTCTTCCTACTGCTACAGTCTCATAACACTTGCCCTCCTCCATCACCTTCTCCATGCCTAACCCTCTCCCCACCCAAACACACCAGCACCTTGTCAGCTGTCTGTGACATTGCTCTCGTTTCTTCTGTTGTTTCTCTCTTTTACAACTGTAAGATGAAAACGTTCTTCAGGGTACAAAAATGAGTCTTTTGTGCCTCTGAAATGTTTTAACACACTTGGCTCTTCAGATGTTTCGAAGCTGATGTACAATAAAGCAATCACATTAGGTTTAGTAAACAATAAAGAAGAAACAACAGAACTTTCTATTGAAGATGTTCACTAGGAGAGATGACTTGGAACTGTTGCAAACTGACAATTGCCTATCAAGAGTAGAATGAGAAGGAAGATAACAAATTCTTCTCAGCCAGCTTAAAAAACACACCCAAGCTGAAGACTGGAGAAACTGCATCCTCCTGCTAGAACAGAACTGCAGGTACAGGCACCATTTGCAAACAGATAGACTTGCATGAAAACCCTAGAAATAGGTCATGAATGTTTATATTGGTGCTTTTCAGTCATAGAATTATAGAGTCATAGAATGGTAGGGTTGGAAGGGACCTTTAGAGATCATCCAGTCCAAACCCCCTGCAGAAGCAGCTCCCACCTAGATCAGGTCACACAGGAACATGTCCAGGTGGGTCTTGAAGCCCTCCAAGGAAGGAGTCTCCACATCCTCCCCGGGCAGCCTGTGCCAGGGCTCCCTCACTGAAACACTGAGTTTTTTTTCTTATGTTTAAATGGAACTTGGTCTTCCAGCTTCATCCAATCACCCCAGTTCTCAGGAACAAAGAGCAGAATTGTACAAATTCTTGGCACCACCCCAATGCAGTCAGGTGTGGAGTTACACAGACACAGCCTCTTGACTCAAGTTTTTGGGGTTTGGGAAGGGGTTTTTGTGTGTTTTGGGTGGTGGTGGTGGTGTTCTGTTGTTGGGATTTAAGACATACATCTCTTTCAAACATCTTATCTGAAAAGGAAATTTCCCTGAAGCAACTGACTGTGGTGGAAATACATACACCACAGTCTACAGTTTAACCAATAGTTTCTATTAAAGCATTGAATTCACACATAGATATGGGAAGTAACATTTGGGCTGCAAGCATATAAATGGGTGCACATTGACAGAAAATCTCTATTCCAGGGGAGAAATGAACCATTCGGCTCAGAAGCTTCCCATCTTGCTGACAGAAGTGCTCTTCTGCTTATCCAGCAAATACTGCTGTAATTCCAATAAGTGCATTTCTAAAGGATGATAGACCCATCCATACAGCAACCAAATTGCTTTAATTCCCCTTCTTCCTCTTGTCCTACTTCTGCTAGTTGGCCACAGCCACACGTTGCTTTCTGCCAAGTGGTCCTTTAACCAATTTTCATGATCATCTTAAGTAAACAAAGCCACGTGGCACCACTACCTAACTCCATGCTTTTTTTTTCTTCTCATTAAAAACAGAACCTGAAAGCACAACACACACATTTGCTGCATTTGCCCTGATTAGACTTTTCTTTTCCTCCTCCATTTTTGAGGGCCTGACCTTCAAGTCTATGGTAAAGGAATGAAGATTCACACAAACACACAGAGATTAAGGTCATTTCCAGAACAGTGACAAGTTCTGCAATACTAGAGCCAAAAGCACAATATTTCAATATCATCCCCAGTACAGCCTGAAGCCCTACTTCTGCTTAAAAGCGGGTAATGATATTTTCTTCGAATTCAAAGACAGAGGGATTGATCCCCAACATAAAAGTGCATAAACCCTGGATTAAGTTGTAATAGTTTCGATATTGTTGTTCTTTACAACACTGCAGAGGAGTAGTGAAACAGCCGTCCTTCACTCAGTGCACAGCTGAATTAGCAGCCAAGAGCTGCTTCCCAGTGATTTAACATAGTCACTCCTCAGGAACAAAGCTGAGATGATGACAAGAATGTATGGGGAAAAAAAAGTTGCAAACTCTATTTCTTCTGTTATGTTGGATCTGAAGACACTTCAGCTAACAAAACTTGAGCTATAGGATACTTTGAGCATTATCAGTACAAAACAAACAGCAGAGCTGAGTAAAGAAGTTTGCATAACCGTAGGTTGCTCAGGCTGCAGCCATGATCTGTGCCCACACAACATCATCAGCTGTCAAACTCCACAGTCTTTCTGCAAGATGAACTCAAAAATATCAAGGAACAGGAACCAGGTCCCATGCTCCCAAAATTCATAAGCAGCTTAATCATTCTTTAACTACATGAACTGCACCACTTCAAATCACAGCAGAATTCACCAAGTCATCTTGAATACCTGAGCCTGCAGTCCCAAAGAGATCTAGAAGAAGAAATCGAGCAGTTGGCTTTGGATTGATTTACAAACACTACAGAAAACAAGAAAGCCAGAGGACACCAAGCACTAAGTAGGCTCACTCTTCCTGGGATTCATTGTCCTGTTTATCAGGTCTTGTTCAGTAGAAGATGTGCTTGAGCTCCCCAGAATTACATTACCTTGAACTGTGGCATTAAATGACACAGTCCTCTTCCTCCAAAGATCCTTGAGTTTATTTAACTGACCTATAGGCATTTTCTTCTGGATTGTGCCCTGTCATTGAGCTTGCAAAGTATCCAACATCTCTGTACCCCGATCCAATAGATAGGACATATCCATCAGATATTAAAAAACAAGTGAGTCTGACTAAATGATGTCTAATCTGATTGAGACATACTAATTGTCTCCTCTGCCAGTCACTGTCACAGAGCCAGAAAGGCAATATGTCAAGAGACAGGTATGATTTTCCCATCAAAAGCAAATATTGTTTCAATTAAATTATTTCCATGTAGTGCCAGCCAGCAAACAGGGACAGAGAGCACCACCAGAAGAAAAATACACAACTAGGAAATGCAAGTGGTACCAGAAAATAATGGCAGCTCTGGGCCAAATACACTGGCTTAAATAAGCCAAGAAAAACTGTTCCATAAAATGTTTAAGAAATGCCATAGAAGCTAAGTATGCCATATTGTTCTCAAGAATGACACCACAGAGCCAAGAGATGTCAAGCCACAAGCCATTCCTTGAGGAATTGGAGTCCTCTGGTACTCAGGCAGTGGGAGGCACAGGAAGTTTCTTGCATCCCAGAGGGAAATCTGGACTACAGTTTGTGTCAGCTGATAACAGCAGATGACCTCTATACACTGCTGCTGTTCAAAATATCTCCAAGGAGAGTCTCATCTATGAACATACCTAACAGGCACATTTTAGAAGCTTTGTTACATATTTTATCTGTGCTTTACAAGACACTGAGGAAACAGACTGAACCAGTTTCCATAAAAAATTAAGAAGTCTCTCGCTAAAGGGCATATGTTTTATAGAGCAATACACACATACTCCTGCTGCTTGTCACCCAAACATCAGATGAGTTTTTATGATTGTTAACTAGGCTTCAGCATTCCTATGGCAAGACAGAGAAGTACGATTGCTCTTGTTGCTCTCCTTGGTGAGCCAACTCATATATACACCTCAATCAGATGTTGCTAGGTGAATTTTGAATGGCATCTTTTCTTTCTTTTTTCATTCATTAGGGCTGTGTCAACAAAGTTTGCTCATTACCAAAATATTGAAGCTTGGGTGCTGATGTTGTACACCTCTCCATGCTACATTCAGCACTTTCCATTCAAGCAAAGAACAATACCTGCCAATACACATTCATTTACTTCATTTATAAGAGTACAATTAAAATTACCAGAAGCCTAATATAACTATTATGATAAATAATGAGCTTAAAAAAAAGCCTCCATACACATTCAGAGAGAGAATCAAGAGAGACACTGATCCTTCTGTGCTGAATGTTATTCAAAAAGAAGGATTGTCAGTGCAATGCTGAACAGATCAATTTATTTCCCTTTCTTCCCTCCTCTTAACTGGATTTTAAATACAAAAGTATTTGTTTCTATAAGAAACAACCCCTGTCCATAGCTTTCAAGGTTCACAAAGCCTCAGACCTACATCTTTACCAGTATTCGGGTTTCCATGGTAACAGATGATGGTGCCTTCTAAAAAAATACTATATTTTACAGTAAGTATCCCAAATCATTCCCATAATACTAATGAAAAGTGGAGCACGTGGGCCTGCACACAGAGCATAACAGACTTAGAGTACAATTAAACCAGAAAAGCAGAGCTAAGGGACTTTCAGAAGGGTGGATGGGAAGAAAGGGCTCTGCATTTATAAGAGAAGGATTATCGCTCAGATTCACAAATGCCTTGATACACACAGTGACCTTTCGGTGCTGCTGTCAAAAGAGTCAAGTTTCACAACATCACCTTTTTAATATTAATTGTTTGTGTATTAGCAAACAAATCAAACCAGCCAGGAATGAAAAATTAAGTTGAATTGTAGTGCTAACAGCTCCCCAGAGGGAGTGAAAAGTGATTATTAAGTTAAATGGCTGCATTGTTAACAATTGCCACACAGAGTAGCTTGCTCAGAGAGATCCATTTTTCATTGCCAATTTACTGACAGCAAAATCTTGGAGTAAATGAATTCATCTTCCCCCTCCCCAAATCCCTTGCAGTTTGTTCCCTTTCATCTTCCCTGGACAAACCACGTGTAACTGTCAGTTGCTGGAACTTTACCATGGGGCAATAGTCTTTGAAAGGAGCCAGCTACGTGTCCAAACATTAAGGAGCTCTGCCACAGCAAAACAAGGAGCAGTATAGGGAAAACCAATTAAAGCAAACACTGACATCAGAAGAACAACAAGTGTCAAAGTAATCTGGTGTTCAGGTGAACAGTCCCAATATAAACCCACTGTCCTACTTTCCCTCTGAATGTGTTTTCACAGCTGCAAGTGACTTTAATCTCTCTATTCTCTGCTCTGTTGGGCTATAAATGCACACAAAACAGACCGTAGCGAAGTGCACAGCAGCTGCAAGAATTCTCCATCTATATCAAGAGAGAAAAAACCTTCCCTGTAAGCAAAGTTCCTTAATTTCCAAAACTCTGACAGAACCAGCAATTACCAGAATTAACCTGATTTTACTTCTGTCTCTTCTACGGAAAAGCAGAGGAATTGAATTAGCAACTGATCCTAAAGCTAACAAGTTTAGAACCTCCAAAGCATACCTCCAGTTATAAATAAACAGCAGGCAATAGTAATTGCTGAGGAGTATAGTTATAAATACAACAATACACAAATTACATAGAGAAGCAAGCGTTATCCAGCTCCCACAATATGAAACTGGGTATTCTGAGAAGAAGCTATCCGTGTTCTGCTGTTGCTTTATAGTATTTCTCATTTTATATGTTGTGGATAACATGAAGAAGCAGCAACTGTGCAAGTTGGGTGTGAATTTAATAGCATTTTTGTCTTGAATTGTGTCTTTCCTGCTTCCTAGCCCACCTAGCATTAAAAATACAAATACATTTTAAAAAATCCCAGCCAACCTCTTGCACAATGATTTTTTTCGGGATGTTTAACAAAAGGCTGCTGAATAAACGCATTAGGCTTTGAAAAATAATTCCATTCGAAAGCGACAAGAGGTATTTGCATCCTAATAGTTATGGAGACAGCACCACCTGATGGAGGATGCGAAAAGGCACCTCTGGCACTGACGGGAAGATCCCCAAACTTCACTGACAGATATCTGACAAAGTGCATCTAAAAGACTTTGCTTTTTACCATTAAAACACCCAAACTCCTACATTTACAGAGTCCAGCCCACAGCACCTCACTCTGGATATGTAACCTAAGAGGAGAAAACTAAGTTCATCAAGAGAAGCAGCTCAGAAAATAGTAGTTCTTAAAACCAGCTCCTTTTTTTTTTTTTTAATAGCAAGGAGTGCACTAATATAGAAGGTAGAAGGTGATACCAACGATTAGAACACCTCAGTCACTGTTTCCCACTGACCCGGTAACGAAAACACAGTACGTCATGGCTCTCTGAAGATAAGGAATTAGTCAGACATTTAAGTTCACTTGCATCTAGCTCATATTATGTTGCTGTTTCCCACAAACACAAAGTGTTTTCTGCCCCCTTAAAAGTTTGCTGTTTTCACAGAAAAGTCTTTCTTTTCTAAGCATCTGGCTAAATGATTCATCAAAAGCCGAGGATCTCATCTCAATTGAGATGACAAGTGTCAAGAACATGAAAACACAGTTGGGAGAGAGAAAGACAAGGGGAAAAAAAAAAAATAAGGTAGCTCTACATCTTGCTTACTCAACGAAGCAGCTTTTGAACTCAGTTACATTTCCCAGCCTTTCTAATAAATCTGCAGGGCTGTGCAGTTGCCTAGCAATGTACACAAGATACCATGGTGGTGTCACACCGTGCGGCATCGATTACAGCATCTCCCTCCCCAGGCTGGCTGGGGTCTCCTGTGCCTGCTTGGCCCTTTGCATGCCAAACTTTTTTCTGAGCCCTCATGCACTGAGGGGATCAGTTTGGGGTGTATGTAGTACTCTGGCTGCATGCTCACCATCTCCTACACTGCACTATTTCTGTTTTAAAGAGATAAGGCAAAGTCATCCAAGACCTTAGTCTTCGCTAAAAAAATCTTCCAGTGTTTGAGATGAACTGAACTCAGGCATGTCAGAGGAAGAAAAACAAGTTACAAGTACCAAGATTTATCCCTATGCTGTGCAATATTACACAGGAAAATTATCTGCATATTTAAAACAAGTGAAGAGAGGAAAAAAAAAAAAAAAAATCTAAAAAGCCCCTTTCAAATCTAGATACAGGAAACCAGAAGAGAAAAAAGTTACAACTGCTTATTTTTCAATGCAAACTGTTCTGAGAAAATTCATGTCATATTACAAGACCTAAGATAAAAACAAGACCATGCATTTGGTTTACCTACAAAATAGAACAAGAAGAGAAAATTAGTTCTATAAGCACCTGTCATCTCCAAGTAATTCAAACTATGCCTAAAGGAACTTGTAGGAGAGGGAAAACAGCTGGCTACATGCACACATGCCAGGGAGCAAAGTATTCCTCAATATCAAAGTGACAGAGAAAGCGACAACTGGGAAGGAGCTGGCCCAAGTAGCTGAGCCCCCCCGAGAAAGTTACTTGAGCCGTGAGATAGCAGGGGGAGGAAAAGCTGCCGCTAAACTTCTGTGAGTAACCCCTTTGCCTGACTGAAGGAGAAGCCAACGACTCTTTCTAAGCTGCACATCCTTCAGAGACCAACTCTTTGCTTTAGACTCGAAAGGTTTTTTTGCTATAAAAAAAAAAAAAAAAAAAAAGGACGTAAAGGTGGTGAATCCACGAATAAATACAACGCTTTCACCTCCTTCTCCTAAACACGCAACTGTCGTTCAGGCGAGCGTCCCTGGTACCCAACCCAGCCACTGCCGCCGGCCCGAGCCCGGCCCGCACGGCAAAGCCTCTGCCGCCGGCTCCGCCGCTCCGGCAGCCTGCGCGCCTCGCGAGCTTCACAAACCCCCTTTTAATAAGGGCTGCTCCTTCTCTCGCCGGCCAGCCGCCTTCCCAGGGACGCTTCCCTCCCTTGCCTGGCTCCCGGGCTTGCATAGGGAGCTTGCGAGGCCGAGGGACTGGAGAAAGGGATGAGGCGAAGAGTTCGGACTGCCTGGGAGAGCCACCTACCCCTCGTAGCACGGGGTACCCCAGGGGCCGAGGCGGGAGAGCCGGGCAGGGGAGCATCCAACGGGGAGAGCGGACAGCCTCGGCGACACTCACCTGCGAAGACCTGTCCCTCCGCCTTGGGTAAGAGCTGCAAGAGAAAGAAGATCGCGGCGACGCCGGTCATCCTTCCCCGGAGTTCACCTGCTCTCCCCGCTGCCGCGATGCCGCTGCCTCCCTGCAAACATCCCCCGCATTGGTGTGGCGGGCGCGGCGGCGGCCCCGGCAGCCGGGAGCCGCGGTGATGCTCGGAGGAGGCGCGGGGGAGCGGGCGAGAGGCGGGCGGGAGGCGCCTCCCGAGCCCAGCGCCGGCCGCGCC
>WBNH01010077.1:110456-148607 GCA_013401255.1 Urocolius indicus
AGAAGAAAACCTCTCTGCTCGATTCAGACGGGGGGTGAAATTGCCAGGCTCGAAGGCTCCTTTGCCTGTGAGCTGCCCCTAACAGCCGCTCCACCGACAGCAGCTGAAAATAGCCATTTTCACTAGTATTCACTTTACTTTCGAGAGAGTTAACGGCTAAATACCTAGTGACACCGCGTACCGCTGCGCGCCCGGGATTTACGCACAGGTGTACACCATCTTCAACAAAACACTAAAAATCGCCTTTTCCTGGCAACTTCTTCACCAAAAAAAAAAAAAAAAAAAAAACCACATCCCTCTCGGAAGGAAAAAGCAGCACATTATAGGGGTGGTATCGCTATCGATCGAGCATCTGAGCTGGAGTTCGCACAGGGGCAGGAAAGCGACGGCCGCTCAGATAAAACACCTGTTTCATCACAACGGGGAATTCAGTTAAGACGGTAACTCAACTTTCCCAAGAGATTGCGGCCGCGCTGGGCACGCGGTTACCGGGGACGCTTCACATCTAACAGAGCCCCGTTTCCCCGTTAAATCTCACACTGCTCTCAGTGTCATTAACCTTCCCCTCCTCCTCCCCGGCACCCGGCCGCTCCCCGGGCCCGCGTTCCGCGCCCGCTGCCGCCCACAGGGGGCGGTGTTGCACCGGCTGTGGCCGCCGGGCCCGGGCGGGCGGTGGCTGATGGCGGCGGTGAGGCCGCGGCGGGCCGGGCTCGGGACGGCCCCACAAGCCCCTCGCTGGCTGTCGGTGCCCTGGGAGTTCGGCTTGGCCCTGTCCCACACCAAGCGAGGAGGCAGAGCCTTACGGCAAATCGGCATCTCGCACGAAATACTCGGGAGCTCCAGGGGGTTCGAAGTCACACACACACGAAGTGTGAAGATGCTTTCTAAATAACCCAAAGGGCGAGCGTTGAGAGGATGGGACAGCATGCTGCACATCAGCAATATAAAAAATAAACTGACATACCATCAGCACAACTCATTTACAGCCAAGGGAACCTCTAGGCCATCCTATAGGTTCAGTGGTAAAGCATCAAGCAAGACAGAGACAAGCTGTGCTCCAAAACTCTGACATTAACGAAGAATTAACACACATTACTCTATATGCTTTTATATTATCTGTGGCCTTTGAGCCAGCATAAAGAACTAAAACCTCTACTAAATGGCCTTGGTAGATCTCTGCCTCTCTGGGCTAATGTGTTCCATGCAGCACTATTTTACAAAAATGGCACAAGTAAAGCTCCAAGGCTGATCCCATCCTAGTGTATATCATCACAGCTTATTTTGCTGTTACTAATAACTCAAACAAGGTCTCCAGTGGCTTAAAAAACAAAGAGAAAACATTAACATAAGTTCTGAAGTTCTCTTGAGCCTGTCGCTTGAGGCTTCTTGACTCCATAAAACTGTTCAGTGTGTCAGATAAGAAAGGAAGATTTAATTCTTAGTTTTACTCACCCACAAATGATGCAGTTTGCCCCTGAAAAACAAAGTGCTAAACAACTGAAGGCACTGTCACGTTATGACACGAGATGCATTTAATCAAGAAAACCTATCAAAAAAAATCAGCTCATGAACTTGAATCAATACATATGATTTGGAAGTATTTAACAAACAAGTTAGCCTGTAAATATCCAAGCCTGCTCTCACGCTCATCCAGTCCCCTGTAGTGTGTGCCTCTATCAGGATGACAGCTCAGAAGCAGTAGCCAGGCTGCCTCTGCTGCTTATAGACACCATGAGAGTCCTCTGCCTTCAAAATACGTGGGATGCTCCACAACCCATGGGCTGTTTTAAAAGGATAGAAAAATATCTTGTTAAAGTTCCATGGGCCTCTTTGATGGTGCACAGGTCAATGAAACATGACCACCCCCTTGGCAGATTCCCAAAGGAGAAACATTCCCTGTACACAGCATCACACCCCAACGGGTGCATAAGGAGAACCTCATCTTTGAAACGTTCAGTACACATCAAGGTCAGACTGATCCAATATGATAAGCTGATTTTCTCCTCCTCAGGGCAAACAGTATGTATATGCTTAGAAATGAACAAGCACACACACTTTGCAGCTCTCCTTACAGAACTACCTGTTCTGCATTATCTCCCTTACAACAAAGACTTGTTGGTAAAAGTTGTAGGTAAAGGTCAAAGGGCATAATACTTATACAGTCCATTGTAAATTTGGGTCTAGAAAGGGATCTGTTAAGTTTTTGTTGTCATGGCGGACAGGGGCAGGCATTAGAGAGAGGAAACTTTACATCTTGAGCTGTTCTCCTATCACTCAAACTTCACCCAGTCTTCCCAATTTTGGTTTTTATTATTAAAACTAAAGCTGTCTCCAGCATTGGCTTCAGTTCTCCGCATGGGCTCACCTATATTTACATCTGTACACATGCACATATAGACCCACCACCCCTACAGATGAATAAGCAACCCATACCACAGCTGCACATCACCTTCAATACCAAGAAGTTAATAGTAAGCCAACTCAATGAATATTAAAACCTCCGCCCAGTTACCTGTAGCCTTCAAAGGGAACCCTGTCTGCTTTTCCATTCCCACCAACTTATCAGCATGTTTGCAGAGAATTATGTGCACACATACACATACCAGCTGCTTTTCTGAATCTGGTGACATGAAGAAATCATTAAGTGATGTCAGACACATCAGCATTGATCTCTTGCACATCATCCTCCTTAATAAGTTTCTTCTTTTCTGAAGATAAAAAAAAAATCCCACTAACTACCAGCCATCAATTATTTAAGAAATACAAGTTCACATTTGTACATGAACACAATGAGACTTTCCAGGAAATGCCAAAAAGGCCTGGACTTAGGAGTTTCATCTTGACAATGCTGTATCATGGAAAAGCAATTTATTAATAACACAGGCAGACAGAGGCAAGTAGAAAGGTACAGCAAGGCAAGAACATGGAAATTGTCTGAAAATGTCAAACAGCCCAACAGTTCTTCTCCATTAGCAGTGAACTTAACCCTCTTTATCTTCCTGTGTAATAGAATAAGGATCAGGGTACTTCTTCTGAAACAAAACACTTTTTTTTTTTCCAAGGTTGTAGCTCAATTTATAGATGAAAAGAACAAAACAGCAGAGACAGCTGTAATACACAATATTTAGCTTGCCTGTCTGTACCTTACTATTGTCTTTCTTTTAAAGGGCTGAACAGCAGAAGGGACAGCACCTGGCTGTTCATGCCAGTTGCTGACTTGAGGTGGATGAAACCCCATCCTGAGAGGGGGGATATTCCCTTTGGAAAACACCTGAACGTGCTCAGCAAAGAAACCTCCTTGTGTGCAGGTTGAGAGGACAGGAAAAAAAGTCAGACCCAGCTAAAGGGGAGCCTGCGTCAGCTGCACAGCTAGGGAGACTGTAAAGGAAAGCAGGAGGAGATACACAGCCAGGCCTTGGAGAGAACAGAGACAGGTTTTTCCTGAGCAACCAGAGTAGGTGCTGCAGTGTTCACAGGACAACACTGTGGTGGTTGGTAAAAACAACCCTGAAGGACAAAGCTGACCCTGAAGGAAAAGTGTGGGCAGGGTAGAGACTTCCTTAGCCAACCTTATATTTCCCTTCAACATTTTCCAGATCTCTGAGTTTTTACTGTTTTAGAAAGTTCACCCTTCTAACAGTACTAGCTGTAACTTGTTTGCAAGGTAAAAAAAAAAAACCAAGACAGGGGATGTTGTTGTCATTACTGCCATCTTCTGACTCAGTGCTACCTTGAGCATTATTTCTCTGTATGGAATGTTTTCCCCTCCGATTCTATTATTTTTAGCTGTTGCCAAAGCACTGAACAGATACAGCTCACGTTTTAGCTGGGTTTCATCACCCATGTCCCATAATACATTCCAGGCTCTAGTCCTTGACACGCTGCTCACTTTTCTCAGTGAACATTTCCATGCAACTTTTGCCCAGTAAAAGATTTTCTTCCATTAACACTACACAAGGGGCATCTGGATTACATATGCATTATCAAGTAGGTGGTTACATGTGTTCTGTACAACTTTCCAGAGGCTGCTGCCATTAAATGAGGAAGCAGGTGTCTTCTCATTAGTCACAAGAAATAGGAACAGCTCCTCTGAGCCAGGAACACAGATTTGTTGCTATCTGCCTTAGGAAACTCCCAGGTCTGGCTGCAATAGGAGATCTTGGAAAACATCTGTAACTGTTATCACATCTGTTATAGATGTCCATCTGTTGTGATTCAGAAACAGTCATAAAATCTGTCAGCTATAAAGAAGGGAGGCCAAAGAGTTTAAGACTCCTCCAAGCCCATTTTCTGGAGTATGCAGGAGTATGAGATTTGCTTTAATCGATATTTTTTTTTAAAAGGGGTCAAGGCATTTCAAGGCCCCCTACATTCAAGAAAGCAAATCATATACAGGGAGAATTCCAAATGCAAATTCCCAGCTTTTGGGAGCTTTCCCCCATCTTCAGGTGTAATAACAGAGAACACCTCCTGCCACAACAGAAGGACGTGACAGGACAAAGGAGACTGCATTAGCATCTCTGAATGGAAGTGCTTTTTCCCCTCCTCCACAGTGTAGTATTTATGCTTCATCATTAATCTTTTTCTATGAGGAAAGTAGAAGCAAGCTAGACCTTATGCTTCAGCTTCACGTGTGAAGATGAGAAGTCATCCCTCTACTAAAGCATGTTCTGCTTGTAAATAAGGGAATGAATAAACCACCCTCAGATACTTAGCTGCTGGAGATCATAAATACCCATTCCAGACAGAAGAAGAGCTAGCAAATGTACTTCAGAAAACAGAATCAAAACATCCCAAGTATCTGAAGCTCTTTGTAGAACTCCAACTGGATTTTTTCCCCAGCCTTGTTCCTTTACCTTGGTTTCTCTTTGCTCCTCCACACTACTTCAATACACTTTCTTCTACCTTCTCCTCTCCTCTTTGGTTTTTTTCTTATCTCAAGTAAATTCATTAAAAATAAGCAAACTCACACTGCTTACTGCCATTTTACAGTTCACCCTTACCAGGGCTCATCCCTGCTCAAGTACACAGAATCACATAAAAGGGCAAGGGTTGGAATGGACCTTTAGAGATCGTCTAGTCCAATCTCCCTGCTAAAGTAACTAAACTAAGAGCTTTGTTGCCCCAGTACTAAACTGGGGAGCTGGTGAAAACAAGAGTACACATAACTGATGATTTTGATCTTAGAGCAAACATGGAAGAGCCTCTTCCTCTCTCTACCAACCACACACTGAACCTTGGAGTTTCAACCTCCACACCGCATTCAAGTTAGACATGGAGAGATGGGCTGGGTAAAGCCAAGCCACAATGCCCATCAGGCCTTATCACATACCTGCCCTGAAAACAGAAACCTCATGGGCACAGAGACCCCAGGTATACAATGCCTAGAGCAATGAAGCCATCAGAAACAACTACAATAAATGCAATTAAACAAGTGAGGTCTGTCAGGACCAATACCTATGTCTCCTGTGTCTCCAATTCACTGAGCATTCACTTTAACGGTTCCAAATCACATCCTGCTGCACCAGTAAAGCCAAACAGCTCCTCCTTACTTGCCAAGTAATCAATTAGTAAGAATATGTGCTTTTGCAGCCAAAGCCTACTCAGAAGTGAGAGAGGCTCAAGCAGAAATATGAAGCATGATCATAATAGTGCTTGACTTATTGCATCACACCAAACTGAGGCAAATCTGCTTAACTTGTGACTGCCAAAGTAGTCATTAATCTTCAGTGTTCATGTACATTTTCCAGTTATCTTGATACAAACCCTGCTTCTGTAGTATCTTTTTCTCCTTATCTTCCCTTGATTTTTTAGAGGTAGAAGGAGGAACCAGAAGCTGTGACAAGTTTAACTCTAGCCAGCATACCTGAAAGTCATTTTTTTTTCCCTCCAATACATCAAACTCAATATGACAAATCACACACAGTTCCTTCACTGCCTCACTGTCTTCCCTCCAAGAAATTGCAGAATCCTAATTTCCAAGTTAAGATTCCACAAGACACCATTTCACAAATCTCAACCCAGATAAAACCCCCACCTCCTCCCCCCCCCAAAAAAAAAATCTCAGTAAAGGCCATTTCAGTTAATTTTTGATGAATGGAGGTTAGGGAAGAGTGCTTACAGCATCTCCATATCATCAGATTTCCAAAAGCAGTTTGTCAGAACAGAAAAGCAAGAAGCCTTTAGCACTTCATGCATGTGAACCTACAGCAGGTTTTCATTTCCATTTTACAGGTAAAAGCAGCATCTGTCACTACATGGACATATTCCAGAAGTGATCAATATAAGAAGCCATCTAGGAAGAGAAAGAGGCCCAAGAACATTAGTGAAAAGCAGAAATTATATTTGAAGTAAAGCAGCTATGTTAAATTTTATGACAATGCACCTTAGCTCACAGTTAACAATACATTGTTCACTTCTCCTGAGCTGTACCTTGGGGATTTGAGCCCACAGAAAGCAAGCAGCTGAGCATTCACAGGAGGTGTAAAGCCTTTCCTCCTGCACAGCATGCTAAACACGAGCCCCAGCAAAAAAATGCAATGAATTGTGACTAAAAGAGTCACATCCATTATGCCCTCATTCAGGAAGGCACACAAGTGCACAGAAAACTTGCACATTCTAGAGCACTCCTTTGTAATGGATTGCTCATGAAGCTCATCTAATGAAACTTAGAGAAATTTATAAGCTAACATAATGATAGAAAATAATTTTGGGTGGGAATTTACTACATCACCACAGCTAAGCATAAATTTTATCAAGTATTTGGAAAATAGAGAGCAGAGTGAAAGAAAAATAATCTGTATTACTGTATCTTCATTCTTCTTCCCTTAGAAAATATAACTTAATCTCTTTATAAGGCATAACTATTCATCAGGGTTCGTGAAGGCCATATTTTCCTTTCAGTGTTACAGTACTGTGTCATTAGCTGTTGTTAGTAGAAGAGGCAGGAAGAGCTTAACTAGCTGTGGAAACAAAGGAACTACTTCTTCCTTATGCCAGTAAGGTGCTAGAGACAAAGAACTCAAAAGCCTCAAGCCATCCTTCTTTCCTTTACTAATTCATTCAACTTTACCACCTCCTTTGACCATCTCGCCCCTTGGAAGAATCCATCTAATAAAGTTGTTTGAATATACAAAAGGAACCACTGTAGATGAGCCCTGAAGACCAGCCTAGGAGCGTAAGTCTTCACACTTCCCTAAGTTTTCCACATTATGATTCTTGATCTCCCCCTGTCTGAGGGCCTGAAGTGCTTCCTAACCACCACATTTACCAGACCACCTTTGTCGAGCCATTTGTTTCAGAGGCCAATTTGCTTTGACCACTTGGACAAAAACAGAGCTAAGGCCTGAAGGACACAGCCAAGGGCTGCTCACATTTCCTTTTTTTTTTCCTTCATGTTCTTCTGCAGGCTGTCCTCTGGGTTACCCATTGCCACCACGATCAGCAACTATCAGAAGATATCCTTCAGTGAGGACTTGCCTTTCTATGGAAGTCTCTAGTTCTAACTGAATTTCTGTAGCTATCCTGAATTTAGCTTTTAAAAAGAAAGCCAAGTAGCTGTCTATAGCTGGCCAAAGTCAAGAGGTGTCCTTTCACACAACAGAACACTGACTACAGACTGGCATCAGGTATAAAAATCTTTTCTTGGACTGGATGCAATATTTTGTGACTGGACTTTAACTAGATCTGCCTAGTTCAGATAAGCATCACGTGAATAAATTTGGTTTGGAGCTTCCTAAATAATCAAATAAAGTGTATTTGCCTTGGTAAGTGCTTGTAAAGCAATTGAGAACTGACACGATAACTGAATGTTTCTCTAATAGTAATTATGATTCTTGGAAAAAACACTCCTGTAACACTAATTCATTCTCTACTTGAAAGCCAGTCTTGCTAGTTGTTAGATATTCTCTCCTTGCTATCGCCATCAGTAAATTATTAAACAGCTGACCAGTCTTTGTTTTAAAGTTATTCTCTTATGAAGCACCCTGATATATTTACCATGAATACTGAATGATTTCGAGGCCTCTAAGGACCCATGAAAGATTCCTATTTACTACTTTAGCAAAAAGCCTGTGTAATTAGCAGCAGGAATTTCACTTGAATCACAGCTACTGGTAGTATTTTCAACTCACTTACATAGGGTCTCTTAAAAATAAATAAATAAAGCAACCAACAAGACAAAAGCTCTGAGCTTTTGATGGGAGAAAACATTTTAGCCTGGGAAGTTACTAAGTGGCTATGCACTCAGATGTGTGAAGAATCAGTCCCCTACCGGGAACGTGGCAAGGATCTCTGTACCCAAAAGCATCAGCTTTACCATCTCATAGAACAAAAAAGGATATTAGAGAGTTCTCTATAAAAGCATCTAACCTCATTTTCAGCCCTCCTGCTATGAGGCTGCATGACTATCATACTCCCACACTCTTAAGAACACAAATTCTTCTGGTAATGTACATGACATAGGCATACCTGAACTTCATTTTTTTTTTACATTGCTTTTTTCAGCTAACATCCTTTTTATACACAATCAGGCACCCACCCTTTTAATAACCCTACTGAACAGAGTAGCGTCGTTATCTCCATTTTACAGATGGAAAATCGGCAGAGAGGTCAAGTTCTTCCAACATACTGAAGAGGTACGTAGCAGAACTAGGATTAAACTCTGTAATTATTACAGTGTTATAAGTACCCTTATGATCCACAGCAAGTCAAACAAAACCCAAGGACTGAAAACACGGCAAACCATCACCATTTCTTTCCAAAAGCCCAGATTTCATTAGAAATATAGGAAAATATTTAAATTGTTTGTTTAAATCAGCTGCAGAAAGACTTCCCGTATGCTTGACTCCGACAGCAATGGGTGCATGCAGCAGTACCATCACTTTCTGAAAGCAGATTGTTGCAAGGATTTGGTACTTCGAGTTCCTCTGCTGTTGTTAGTTGGCTTTAAACCCCACAAGACCATCCAGTGTCTGCGGTTTGCAGTGAGGCTGCATGAGAAAACCCACATTTCTCAACATGTTAAGAACTTAGAGCAAGAACTTAGTTAAAACAGCTATTTCTCTCAGGTCTGTCTGCTGAAATGGGCATGCCCAATTTAAACATCTCACAGAAGAAAATTCACCAAAAACCCACAGAACAAGTATCACACAAATGAGCTAAAACAGGGGCAAGAACTCTTTCTTCACACAACAATTATAAGTTAGTGTTTACAGAAAGGTTTGAGAACTCACTATTGCTATTCTTGTGAGTAACTGTAGGTTATGCTGCTGTTGGAACTGCAGAGCTGTTGCCTGTCAATATGATATATATATGTAGTTTGTTGGTGAATAAAAGACTGAATTCAAATAGGACACCTAAACAGAAAACAGTGTCCTCAGCTGAGACTTCATCTCACCTTTGATTTAAGAGGGACTAGCCTACCACCAACTCTAGCTAGCCATCACATTGGAAAATGAAAAGACAACATGTTTCTGTATCAAAATCAAGATCTCAAAAAGCAACTGAAAACAATCCCCCAAAAAACCCACAAAATTGGAACAAAACTCACATTAAGCCTCAAACAATGGATTTGATATTTTATGGGTTGGTTTGTGGGGGGGTGTCATTTTAAAAATGAGGCTGCCACAAATCAGATTTCTCTTTGGTAGTAAGTTTTGCTTCAATGGAAAAAAAAAAATTGGCCTAGAAATTATGAAGCTGAACATTCTAGTTCAATACTCAATATTTTGGTAGCTGCAGTAATTACTTTCTGCTGAAGCCAGAAATAAACCTGTTAAGTCTGCAGTAAAGGCAATATAACAAGTGAAATTGTGAAAGCACAACTTCCGAAATCTATATGATCAGAGAAATCCCAGAGGGGAACATTTTGTTAACTAACTTCAACACATGTACAAGTGGCTTCCAGTCAGGAAGCGCTTCACCTGGCTGCTTTGACCAGCAGAAACTGATTTCAGCTTTTTTTTTTTTTTTTTTTTTTTTTTGTTTTTTTTACAGATCTGCCACTGGGGAAGGGAAAAAAGAAACCACAAAACGAAGTGCATGTTATGTAGTGCAACACTTTCACCTACACCACACCCCACATTACATTGTCTTAAAGCCTTCTCATAGTACTGGTAATATTCAAATTTTCCTTTATCTGAAAGGTGAACTATTTTTAGCCTTAAGGCTAGGCAAGCCAAAGACTCAGTTTCACTGTCCAAGTCATACAGAAGCAGCAACAGCTTACAGAAGACAGAATCTTCCCTCTGCATGTAAACAGACAATATTTGCTCTGAACTTGGGGGCACAACTGTAAAGTTCATAAAAATCCAGTTCACTTAGTAATAGCAGCAGATTAAGTGCTCCCAGTGATCACAAGCCTGTAGAACTTTGGTCCTCCACAATATCCAGTTTCTCTTTCCTCCAAATCCCAAATAAATATATCCCTGGAAGTGAGAAGCACATAACATCAAGTCTAGGGTGTGATTCCATTCTATCGTGCATGCTTTCTGTGCTCCGTGTTGTTAAGTGATACACAATTGACTATTCAACACCAAAAGCAACAATTTGCAAGAGTGGATTGTTACAATTTTGAAAGTGATACCAGAGTCAGTTTCTCACAGAAAGGCAACAGCACTTCGGCTGAGATTCACGACATGTAGAAAAATTAGGCTGGAAGTTTAGACTCAAAAGCAGCATTAAGCTTCCAATAAATCCTGTGGAAGTTAAAAATCAATTCCCTTAGGTGACATTAAGAGAAGTTTCTCAAAAGTTGTTTTGCACTAAAATGATGTTAAACACTCTCCAGCATCAGACTTCAATGTCTAGATAACACTTGGCTATCATATAGAGTAGGGCAATTGTACAGAGCGCTTGTTGCACTGACACCCACTTGTCTTCTTTCGTCCCCATCTGAGCAGTTTTATCACTATCAACTCTGGAATGGTAATCATGAAGCCAACAGTTCTCTCAGCAAGACATGGGAAACCAAAAGACTAAAAATTCATCCTGCTTCAGCTAAAAACTGAAGAGAGTAGTTCCAAACAAGCACAAATATTTACAAATTAAGAGAAAACAATCCACATCCATGAGAGCAGGGGGGTTGGACTAGATGATCTCTAAAGGTCCCTTTCAATCCTACCATTCTATGATTCTATGAGAGACTATAAAATGCAGAAAAACTAATAGAAGAATCAGAAGGGAAAACCCATTGCAGGAAGGCTAAGTGTGACAGAGTTGTTGTTTTAAAGTATAATGAGATTTTTATCCTTGGCATAGGCCCATTGCTACATAAGAAGAGTAAAATTATTAATCATGACAGAAAAGTTGAATAAATATTTCTGGTTGAAAGAAACAGGAAGGTATACTTGTATCATTTGAGAAAAGTGAAGTACCTCATGTTGCAGCTGCAATCAAAAGCAGCTCAGAAAGGATAACAGCAGGAACTCACTGAAAACACCCTGGAACATGGTTTGAGAAGCTGACACTAACATTAATACATCTCTGAAGACTGATAATATCATACCAATACCCAAGTAAGGCAAGTGAGATGACTCAGCCCCACAAAAACTGGTAAAATCTGCGAGAAGTCATGGGCAAAGAGTAGAAGTGGGTCCAGCTGTTTAACTGAGGGAGAGTTATGGGACAGCAACTTGTAGAAGGTTAGATTGGTTCCCATTCATAAAGTTTACCTTGACAGATGTAAGATACTTGGAGTGTTTTAAGGTGTTTGGTTTAATGATGCACATCATTCCCTAATACCAATTCCCTAATTGATACCGTGAGCTATAAGAAAAATATAACACTTAAAGTAAGCAGTAGGAAGTTGATTGCTCCCCAACAGCAGTTGTCTTCCAGCAGCTGCAATCGGGCAATTTCGTCATGAGTTTTCCAGCAAGTGTCAATGAATGCATTAGATAGCATCGTATTTAGGTTTACTCCATGTTATCACTACACACATTGACTATAAGTGTTTGGAGAACTGGTAAATGATGCTCAGGAAGGCCAGGCACGTCCAGCAGTCTGCAGGGCTGACATGCACACATCCACTGCCACAAAAAGTATTGTAGTACAACTTTGTGCTAAATGCTGTTTCTAGAAAGAGTGGAAAAACTTCTGGGATGGGAAATTCTGGTACAGAAAGAAGTCAACATGGATTAGTTGGTCATACTGGTCAATGACAAAACACTAATCACCTGAACAATTTTTGAAAGCAATAAGGCTTTCTAAGATGCATGGAACACATGAATAGCAGTTATTGCCACCTCTGAATATGGGAGAATAGAAACTGTTACTGGAAAGGTTCATAGAATGGTAGGGTTGGAAGGGACCTTTAGAGATCATGTTCATATTCAGATATTACATTAAAAAATATATAATCAAGATGCCATGGAAAGTATCAGAATATTTGCTTGAAGACCACAGTAGGAAGCATCTCACAATGGATAGTAAGAGAGAGATCAGTCTGTTCACTTTATCAAAAAGACTGAAAGGGACTTGATTACAGTTGTATCCTTAGGGATAAGATACCAGCTACTAAAGAGCTTCTTAATGTAATAGAGAACAACATAACAAGAAGCAATGTCTGCAAGGCCAAACGAGGCAAGGTTAAAAACCTGGCAGTTTTTTTGCCCCTGCCCAACCACCATGAGAGAGAAAACCCAAACAAGCCACAGAGCCAAAGCAGCAGCATTTTCACCTCCCTGCCCTTAATGACAAAATTACACCTTGTGAAGTAGCACAAAATGGTCCTTAGGGATGCTGAAGTACCTTGCTGAAGACCAAACTGGCATGGCTTAACTCTTAAAAACAACCCATTGCTAACTTCAGAGAGGTGCCCGTTTCTGTCTTAGGTCTACTGAAACTGCCACAAAACTGACAGCATGGTGTCACCCTGATGAACAAAACGTTTCAGGGTAAGCTTATTTCTTAAGAAGCTAAAACTAACTACAGAATAATTCACACCAATCCTGTTATTCTGCTCTCTGCCTGCAGTTTGTTAACACACACCACTTTGTCTTCTTTTGCCCAGCATGCCGTGCTGTTTAGGAAGCGAAACAAAAAGGAGCCTGTGACACATTGCAACACCTTCATGAAGACATATTTTATACAGCTAATACCAACCCAGTGGGAAGACTCTGTAGAAATGACAAATAATAAAGAGCAATCAGAGCATATAAAAGGCTCAGTCCTCAACTTCACAACTCACCCACGCTCACCACAAAGCACTTGCAGAGCTCTGCTTTCCCACTGCCCATCTCCCCCAAAGCAAGTCAGTATTCAGTGAGCTGAGAAGCTGTCATAAAGGCTTCAAACTAAGCACATGGACGAGGTGTTTAGCTCATGTACATATGCTATATCTTCCAAGCAGGTTTTGGTAATTTTGTGTGACATTTTGACTCTTTCATAGCATATTTCTTCTGAATGGCTCAAGGTAAATTGCGAGCACTGATTAAGCACATCCAGAGATGTTCATTCAAGTACCTTCATTCTCCAAACTCCCTCTCTATTCAAAACAGAACTGAGGAAGATTGTAGTTTTAGGAATACGTTTCAGTACTACAGTGTATTTTCACCAGAATTTAATCTTGATGAATCATTCCTTCCTCTCTCTCAGCCTTCAAATCTTGAGTTCCAGGTATAAGGAAGTTGTTAAAATACAGTTTGCATTGCTGAAGAAGTAGTTCACAGCATGCCAGTCCTGACTGGCAAGACTTCTCTAATTCTTAAAGGCATTCTAATCATAGAGTGAAAATACCTGAGCTTGTACCATAAGGCACATGCTTTCACTGCAGCTGGAATCCACCACTAATAAACTGAATCTATAGGGTATTGCATACAGGAATTTCCAGCTGGTGATTTGTAATGCTCTCTAGATCCAAAGAATATTTCTAATCATCTCCAAAGCACAATTGAACACAAGTGTTATCACAGGCACTGCTACTGCAACAGTTTCCAGGATATACAAGTCAAAGTAAAAGGCAAATTAGCAACAAATAGTGAGAATTCTCCCTGTGGCAGCTCAGCCACTTCCAGACTTGAGCACAATACTCTTAAGTGGATAGTCAAGGAGAAAACTAAGTATTTCTGAACTCTTTTCAGTACTCAAGAAAAAAATCACCACTCTCAATAGGTACTTACTTCCCACACGTCACCAGGAGAACAAAAATGTTCTGCTTGCCACTGGCCATTCAAACCACTCAGACTAATTGGCTTAGAATCTAGGAGCAAACCTACACCTTGGTCAGTACATGACTGATCCCAGTTCCTCTGAAAGCTTGCATTAGCACCCCACTCCTCACTCCCTGAACACAGAGCAAAGCTGCTCTTTGAATGAAAGTACTCACTTCAAAACTTTTTGTACTCACAGCTGTACCTGAGATAAGTAAATAAGAGAGAGACTTCTTTAAAAGAGCTTATCTTGTCCTGAAACTTCCAAGATGCTCTGTAGGTTACTGAATTAGATAAAGGTGGGCAATTATTCTGCTGTAAACCACAAGCACCCTAACTTTTGCTGACTGCTTGAACTTCTACCGAGATGAAACTAATCCAATACATTCTGGAATGATGGAGTTACACAGTCCTTCTGACAAGGGCAAATAAGGATCTTCATTCTCAGATCAAAGTGTTCCTTCTGGCAAACTCAGTATTGGTTATTGCATGCAAGAATGTGCTTCTCCTCAGTCACCCTCATGCTAATAAATGCCACCAGCCAGCAGAGCAAGACTTGTACCTTTGAGGGCTGCAGCAAAAAAAAAAATGGCAAAGCTCAAGTGAATTCAAGTAGTCAAAACTGGCACTGGAATCCAGAGAAGATCTTGTGAGCATCCAGCTGAGCTACTGTGTATCATTAGCCAACAAGTTGGATTACTGCTCTATCTTTAATTCATTTCTTCTTTATATAAAAAACCAGCAAGATAACTCACCAGTTAAATTTGCAGAGCTTAAGAGCAAGAGTAGACTGAAATATAAGTTACAAGGACAATGACAATATGTAGTGTGTGCTATGGAATCATCCTGCACCCTTAAACATTTAAATAAGCATCAAGAACACTGAAGAGTTAGAACTCAATACAATCCATAAACAGCCATTAAGTCAGTTGTGCTTACAGTCTGTGAAGAAAGCAGTTGAGATTTCCAGTCTTTTATCCAGCATAAACAATGCCACCCTCTAGACTATTTTCACCTGAAAACATCCATAGCCTCTTCCCTTACCAGCAAAGGTAATATAGAAGAAAATGGTCAAACAGTCAATTTATTATTTAAAGAAGCATCAAATTACTTGAATGGATAAACTCAATAAACATGAACATTTTTGCAGGGAAATAAGGCTTGATTTGAGGAGGGGGGGAAAGTCATTAGAAAGCATTGGTATTCTAAGGAAATTAGATTTGGCAATGAAAGAAAATTGAAAGGAAAAACTGGAGGCTGCCTTAAAGCAACAGAGGAAAACATGCAGCAGGCTGTCACATATACTTTAGAGACCCTTTTATCCAGGAAGCACACACAAACATGGCCAAGCAGCTGTTTGCTGGGGGATCTGAAGGGAGGCAAAACACTGCACTGCTGCAGGACACGTGGTGCACAGGCATCCACTAAAGCATGGCCATGCTGCTTTATACTACACAGTTGAACAATGTAACTAAGGAAGTTGATTTAATCAAGCAATACACGGAAAGCATGACGCAATTTGGATACACAGCTATATATGTTTAGTGTGCATAGCCATATATGTTAAAAACATAGAACAAAGACATCTGTAGCCAGCTCCTTGTCATACAAAGTGTGGTGTCCACAACACTGTTGGTTCATAGATACTATCAAGAGCAACACAAGCTGCCCATCAGAGTCATGGCTTCAGGCTAAATTACACTTGCAATAGTACTTGTGATAATAAAGCCCTAAAGGAGTACTTACAGCTTGTGCTTTAATTTTTGCCTTGCCTGACTCCAGAGGATGCAAAGGAGAATAATCCAGCAGCACACTACAGCCTGCATTAGTCAGGGCCCAGGCAATTAGCATTCCTCAATAAAAACTGCTTGAGGATAAGGTATATTTGGAGGCAAAAAAATAAATCTAAGTTATCTAATTTTGATATGCTCAGGACTCAAAGCAAAGCCTCCTGCTGTCTTCAAAGCATCACTGAATGTCAGCAAGAAAAGAAAAGGTATCACCATGCCTGTTGTTACAACATTGATTTATTGCCATCTATTCACTCATAAATGTCAACATTATTTCACCCTCCCATTCCTCCTCCCTCTTTTTACCATCCCCCACCAAAAAAAAACAACCCAAGTGGCCTTGCCTAATGAATGTAGTTGTGTGATTTTCCTGCTGCTGGAGACTTATATAAGGCAGAGTCCTGCAGTGCAATGGAAAAGCATACACTAGTATGTCTGCATATATTATATAAAACTGAACATGTGTAATAAAGAAACCTTTATGGGTGTTAGATTTATTCGCATTATGATATAAAAGCCAAAAAAAAAAAAAAAAACCAAAAAAGGCGTTGTATTTCTAACAGATAGCACCACTTAGACCTGGTAACGTAAATCACACTGCCTTGGAATGACATTACAGTCCTGCACAGGGCCTCTCGCTTTACACAACTGTCAATAGGTAGAATGCCAGGAGTCCAGCAATAGATGAGTGTGTAATGTATTCTGAGCTACGGGGCCTGGGAAATTTACTGAATCTATTCCAGCTATTGAATTGTCATAAAAAGCTCTGTCAGACTGATGACATTCATCAGATCAGCCTGATCTAGCAAATTTATACATTATCCTTTCCCTTTTCTTCTCCTAGCAAAGGAGCATCACTCAGGACAGAGGCACACATAGATGGGCACACTTATTCCTGAACTCTGCTCTCCCATGGTCCTGTAATCCTGCCCAGCACCACAGGATCAAGAGCAAAGAAGACAATAGTGAGAGGAATGCAATAAAAATCTGAGCACATCTCAGTGATGCATCTTCAAGTGCTGGTCTTGGTCAAGAGTCCCGCTTTCTAGGACAAGGAGAAAGGAACAAGAATGATGATGCCTGACAATAGGGCCTTGATCATGCCTTATTCATCCCTCCTGATGTTTGCCCATGTTTATTATGAAGGAAAGACCTTTTGATTAGTTGATTTTTAAACTATGATAAATTACTCTATACAACAGGCCATTTCTAAGTGCATAAGAGGTCAGATAACTTACCCAGTGGCAAAGGAAATGCAACTAATGAGTTTAAAACAGGGTGTAAACCTACAGATGCTGTCTCATGACCCCTGTGATATCTCAGGCTAGAGGACAGCAAAAATCCTCATTGCTACTGAAGTCACAAGTGTCCCACTGGAGGATTAAGGGTTTCTTTGTGTCAAGTGTCCCTTTCCCAAAATGCTATAAAATTACTACAAGACATAACTCAGTGAAAAGCAGACATGGGGGCTGGTGGGAGGAGAATCACAGCAGAATGATAAAGGTGTTTGCCAAGCTCTTCATTTCCCACCATATTAGAAAACAGTGCCAATGAAGTAGTAACTGTCTTTCAGCACCCAAGTGGTTCTTTAGTAGCATAACACACCTGTAAAACATTTTACATATGTAAAATTGTGTATCTGCCATTTGCAAACAGGCAATATCTTGTTTTTTCAGTGCAAACAACTACTTATTTTTTGTATATACACAATGACTGTGGCTTACCTGAACCCTGAGTGCCTGTAAACATCAAGTGTCACTCCAGTGTATGCAACTAGTTTGAGATATGGAGACAAAAAGAGATCAGCACTCTGCTCAAACCTCTCAGAGATAGCACCTATGTGCACATTCAGTTTGGCTTCAGGGATTTTCAAATCAGGAAAGCTTTTAAACAAACATTTTTGATAATTGCACACACAGCAGGAGAAGATATGAAAGGAGCAAGAAAGCTGACTGTGTTTATCTGAGAAGACAAAACGGCTTGGAACATTTCCACTTGTGGAAGTTCTACTTTAAGAATTTTGTCATTTTGATTTGAATTCTACAGTTGGTGGTGTTCTACATTCCCGTGAATTCTTATCTCTTCAGTCCAGTGCCACAGGCTACAGGTCTGGAACACAGCCCAGCTCGTGTTTTAGTCGTCATGGAAAAAGGAGGAGGTGTGTGTATAAACTATCTCATGTCATAGCAAAGCTAAGCACTGCCACTTCCATCCCCATAAGGAGCTGCAGGATCTTCTGGTTCACTAAGAAAACGTGAATCTGAGGGGCATCTTCTAGTGCTGTTGCCACTTTGTGCTCCATCATCACTGCTGTCTCATTTGTCTGAGGAACCCCAGCTGAGGAATAGGATAGTAACACAGCAAGTTGCTGGCTGCCAACCAGATAAAAACAACTCTGCAGCTGACAAGAAGCCAAGGTCCATCTCTTGTTCTTTCAGAACAATCCATATCTGGCGGGCTGAGAGAAGCAAGTGAGAATCTTCCATCACAAAAGCACATCCCTTCATAGGATTCTGGTATGACACACACCCCAAATTGTTTGCCCTTATGTCAGCTGCTTGGCCAATTGGTCTGGTTTTTAAAAACAGCTAGCTTAGGTGGAGCTAGGAGTTCAAATCTCAGCAGGATCTGTTTGACACCTTTTCCTTTCAATGCAGGCTAACAAAGTCTCATACCATCTTAGAGTCTAAAATTGTAGCAGAGTTCCTCTGGAGGCCTCAAATGAGCACATCCATATTGAGTTTCCTGTCTACAGTGCTGTGTTGGGCTGGTCACACACAGCCTCCCTTACAGCTGATGTCTCTGCTACCAACTCCTGTTGCACAGAGTAAAGAGAGTAACTTCCTCAATACTTGATAAAGCTCTTGAGTTTTGAGCATTAGTTTGTTCCTGTAAATACATTTTGTGAACTTGGTGTCCATAGCCAAAGTTTTTCACCCCTTTCCACAGTTTGCCACATGCTGATGGCCACCTGTAACCCTCACAGGTCACCTCATCTCAGTGGTGTTGTCTGCAAGGAGCTATAGCACTGAAAGAAAATAGTGAGGGGAAAGAAGGAAAGAACTGCACAGTCTTTGTAATGCCACAAAATTAGTGTCTCATTCTTTATATTTATGTTCCTAGGAACAGTAGAGGAAAAGAAAATAATTGCATAAGTGTCCTTTACAGGAGGCTGGCAGCACAACAAAGAGCCATGTTTCTAAAGGCTTGGTTAGCTCATGTGCAGGTCAGCTATTTCAAACCCATCCAATCTGCACTGGCCGTAGACAATCAGTAGTCAGGTTCACTCCTGGTGTAAAAACCTCACATTTAGGTTACAAGGAACACCTGCCTTTCTACACAATAGCTTCTGAAGCCACCACAACAGCATGTAAAGCCAAGGAGAGGACCCATGCTTGTGCAGGTGAGGAATTCAGTCAAGGTAAAGCCAATAATTTCCCTAAGAAGCAACAACACTTCATACTTTCCTTGACATTTTCTTTTTATATGCAGACAATGCCACCTCTTTAAGGCCACAGAGATAATATACACAGCACATCAGAACCTATTTTATGCATAGCACTTCAGCACTGAAGCAAACATTACACTTAAGGGCAACACTGTGAAGAAACTTAATACCCCCCACGTTATTCATCCTCCGTTTCTCACAACCATTCCAGTGCAAGACCACATACATTGTTTACTCTCTAATGGGTCCCTCTGGGATGCTTATGGATTTTTCCACAGCAAAAAGTCTTTATTTCATCAGCACAGCCCTTCCTTGGCTTCTGCTGTACACTGACTGCCAGCTTCCTCTCCTCCTCAGAAGTACTCTTCCTCCTCCCTAATTGGAGGCCACTGTTTAATGTTTGCACAGTTTTCTGCCACTTTGTCCAATTTGTTCACTTGTGGAGGAACACTTTTGCCCTCGCCTCCACGAGCATCGTTCCCTCAGCAGCCTGACACAAAGTCTATTGCATGATATATTGGCCTTCAGTTCTGCTCCTCTCCTTACACTCTGTAATAATTCTACAGTAGGTAAAGTGACAATATAATCTCTGAGCTTATTTTACCCAGGACTATATTGAAAGTCAGTAAAGGTTTTTTAAAGCTTGTCCAGCGTTTCAAAGACTAGATGCAATACTTGCTCTTAATAGCAGCTCTACTATATAGTTGGTGGCTAACTGGCATTGCACTCAATTACATCAGAATACCAAATCAGTTTGGTGTTTCCATGTCAGGAAGTTTTGGCCTTTGTGGAGTTGTGTTTTTTTAATTATGACTATCCAATTAATTACCCAACGCTTACAAAAGCAGAAACATTTCAGAAGACCTATGTTACCTATATGCAAAGGAAAGGTTGAACTTGTTGTGTTATAATCACAGTTATGACCTTTTCTTAACCAATTAAGGTCACCATTGTGGACTTCACTTCTGTGTGAAGCAGCCAGGCCTGCTGAGCACCCAGCCACTGTACTCTGCAGTTTTCTAGTTCTTTAAACACAGCTACAGTAACAGGACACGAAATTCAGCCCTAAGCTGCAAACCCAACACCATTAACAATTGCACCATATACAACTATAAGAAAGAACAAAAGCTTTTTTTTTTTTCCCCCTGTTTCTAGGGTGTTCTATAAAACATTTACTAAATACATATTTATCTTTACAGATAATTCAAACAGCACAACTTTGAATGCCAAAGTTTAAGCAAGGTAAGAGGCTTTTCTGAGACTGGACTATTCACCATCACAGCCTACTGCAGGGTTATTGAGATGCCCAGCATTTGTCATTGCCTGATGTATTAATCTAGCTCAGTGGTTGGTGTCTCTTCCATGCTTTGTGCCATTTCTATGTTGATCCTAACTGTTAACCCACAGGATAGTTGCCTTTCCATGCAGATATCATCCAACAAGGGATAAAAACTCTCCTGTCTGTCTTCATTCTACCCTCGCAGCAAGTACACACTGAGAAGTGATAGTTGCTTGGAAGATCCCTTAAATGAAAGTCATGACCTTTTAAACCATATACCACCTCTTATTTGCACCCCATTGTAAGATGAATATACCCAGCAGCAAGAAAAGACTACCTGATGATCAAGTTTCAGGAGTAAAGGCAGAATCAAAGAGCTTCAAAGAAAGAAAAGATAGGGGTACCAACAGAGCTGAGAAATGACTGGTGACAGAAGCACAAGAATTAAATCAAGAATTTCATTGCCGTTTAATTAAAGAAACCCAAACAAATAAGTGAACCAGGATCCTGATAGTGGCTCATCATCCTGATGAGCATTTCAGTGTGCAGTCCACACCAGCAGTTGATCTGGTGTAACCTATGTCATACAACAAACTGTTGGTAATGATGCTCCTGGGCTGTACTTCTAATCAGACTACAACTTGGAGAGGTCTCCCAGATTGGGAAATAACTGAGCACATCCTGGATCATCTGTAATAAAAGAAACTGCTGCTGTGTCTTGCTTCTCCCTCTAGTGTGTATAATCCAGCAAATCACATAGAATCACAGAATGGTAGGGGTAGGAAGGGACCTTTAGAGATCATCTAGTCCAAACTCCCTGCCAAAGCAGGCCAACCTAGATCAGGTCACACAGGAGTGTGTCCAGGTGGGTTTTGAAGAGCTCCCAAGAAGGAGCACCACACCCTCCCTGGGCAGCCTGGGCCAGGACTCCCTCACCTCATTCTGAAAGTGTTTTTCCTAATGTTTAAATGAAACATTTTGTGTTCTGGCTTCATCCCATCACCCCTTATCCTGTCACTGGACACAATAGGAAAAAAAAAAAAATGCTGCCCAAACCTCCTGACATCCACCATTCAGATATTTGTAAATATTAATAAGATCCTCCCTCAGTCTCCTCCAGACTGAACGGCCCCAGTTCTCACTGCCTTTCCTCATAAGAAAGATGCTACAGTCCCTTGATCATCTTGGTAGCCCTGCACTGGCCTCTCTCCAGCAGTTCCCTGTCCCTCTGGAGCTGAGGAACCCAGAACTGGACACAGGACTCCAGATTAGGCCTCATCAGGGCAGAATAGAGAAGGAGCAGAACCTCTCTTGACCTGCTGCCCACACTCTTCTTGAAGTCCCCAAAATGCCTTTGGCTTCTTGTCCACGAGGGCACATTGCTAGTTCATGTTTAGTGTGTTATCAACTAGCACTCCCAGGTCTCTCTCTGCAGAGCTGCTCTCCAGCGGTCAATCACCAGCCTGTGCTGGTGCATGGGATTGTTCCTCCCCAGATGCAGGACTCTGCACTTGCCCTTGTTGAACCTCAGGAGGTTCCTCTCTGTCCAACTCTCAAGCCGGTCAAGATCCCGCTGAATGGCAGCTCAGCCTTTGATGAATCAACCAGTCCTCCCAGTTTGGTGCCATCAGGGAACTTGCTGAGGGTCACTCTGTCCCCTCATGCAGGCAGCTGATGAAGATGTTGAACAAGACTGGCCCCAGAACCGATCCCTGTGGAACTCCACTGGCTACAGGCCTCCAACTTGATTCTGTGCCATTGATCACCACCCTCTGGGCTCTGTCATTCAGCAGCTCTCCATTCACCTCATCTCCATTCATCCCAGCCACACTGCCTGAGCTTTCTGATGGTCTTTAGAAATATCAGGGAATCTGCTCTGTTCTCTTTTTTTTTTTTTTTTCAGCTTTCTTGTAGTTCGTCATGAAGCTTAGGGAATATGACAATGACAGCAGGTTTGTGTCAGCCCTTCTTTCCTATTTAGAAATGTTTAAGATGCAACTTGGCAAGACAAAAGAAGTGTTTAAATTTTAAGAAGTTTCCCCAAAGATGAGATGTCCCATTTCAAGGTTCCTGAACTCCTCCTACAGTTGAAACAATAAGCAGCTATGTCCAAGAATCAGCAAAGCACTATCAAATGCACCTTTTCACTGAAAAATAGATTCAGAAAACATTGTTTTCAGTACTGTCTCCTCCTGCTCCTCCATGCATCAGAGCAGTACAGAATAGCCAAGTGCTTGGGTGCACAGCACAACTGCTCTGGGGATACATACACAACATGGCTTTTTACTGTTGTTAAACAGTTGTGAAAACAAGGACACTCCATCCAAATGTAATGGCATAAGGAGTGATACAACAAGGCAGCTCTCTGATCAAGCTGGGTGAGGGCAACGTTTAAAATTGACCCTTGGTATCAGTAAGCACTGCATCATTATTTTACTGACAGACCATGGCAGAGACACCAGCATCCATTGAGAAGCACCATTTTACTAGATTCATCTCTGACTTAAGTCCCTTTGCTCAGATACACAGAGATTGCCTCACTGCTCAGGATAAACCAACAGCCCACACCAGTCACCTCAGAGGTGCCGGGGGCAAGTGGGTCAGACCTCCTAAAGCATCAGCACAAATCATTTCTTCCCTGTCATCCCATCTCCACTTGGCACCAGGACATGTTTTTTTGAGTTATTTCTTCCTCCCACTTTAACTTCATTCCACAACACAACATCACAGCACCCTGCTACAAATAACAGCCTACCCGTTTTCAGGCCACCACCACACTCTCCCGCTGTAAGCACAAGGGCATATGCACTCTTCAGCTTCCTCAAGCAAGATATTCTGAGCACTGCTAAGAAAAATCTATGACTTTACACCCTGTCTGAGCCTCAGCAGCAATCACTAACACTCTATGTTTTCAAATTTCATCTCGTTTCTGATTAAACTTATCTCTCTCCCATTTACGATCTCCCTCAGCAGTCTGATTTGTGCAGCTCGGTATAAATATGTGCTTTAGAATTAAACTGCTTCAGCAGTTTTGACAATGATTCCTTGGAAATTAAGCCTGGACAATTTGTTTGGCTGAAGTTGAATCATTCTAAATGCGGAAGATAGAAAGGCTATAAAGTACTTTGTAGTGTAGCACACTCATAAGTATTACTAATGGTCATCTTATTTGTCTGGTTGCAAGGGTGTTAGGAAGAGGCTACTGACAATGTAGTGCCCTCTGACCAAACGCAGAAGCAGCATTTTTTCCTTAAAATATAAAACACCTAAAAAGCAAAAGGACTATACACTGCTGGCAAATCTGGGACAGCTGAAAAATAATGCCTGGAAACTTTCAGGCACTCTGCTGCAGGAGCCTCAAAGTCCATGACAGCAGGGAACCCTTGGCACTGGAAAAGGCTGCCCAGATAGGCTGTGGAGTCTCCTCTGGGGATACTCAAACCCAGCTGGATGAGTTCCCATGTGCCCTGCTCTAGGTGGTGCTGCTCTGGCATGGGGATTGCACTGGATGAGTTTTCAAGGTCTCTTCCAGCCCTTGAGAGCCTGTGATTCTGTGAAATGACATAAGCAGTCTCGGCCATACAGCCCCTTCTGCTCCCAAACACAAATCTGGGTTTTCCCCAGAAAGCTCTAACACACAGCAAGGCACCCAGGAGCCTTCATGCAGAGCTCTGTTATCCCTCACCAGGGATTGCAATGCATAGGTACCCAAGAGACTCCTCAGCCTGGGAACATACAGATTTATTCACTCACAAGGGAAACATTAACCATACGATTAAAGTCTCCTAAAATTCTTGCCAAATAATGACTTCTTAGGTCCTAAGCCATCCTTGCTAGATCTTGTCTTTATGTGATACTTATAGTAGCTGCTTCTTCAGTCTCAGAACTGCTTTGTTTGGTGGCAACTCCTTTAGTCAACTCACCTTATTTTTAGTTCTTTAGCAACATTTTCCCTTTTTTTCCCCAGTCTGAGACACACAACATCTTCTTCCACTCTTCTTCCTCACACACTTTAACTCCCATTCTGTCTTCTCCCTTAATTTCTCCTCTTCCTTAGCCCTTGAAAAACTGCTCCTCCTCTTGTTCTGTTTCTTCTTTACAGCCTATTTTACCCCTACATGTTCTCAGTCACCCCCAGACGTTACTGTGCTGGCCTGACCCTCCCACACCCTGACTCATATCGCAATAAACAAACCCCCTCCACCATCTCAGCATTCACTCATATTTACATCATACCAAGTTTACACTACAGCAACACCCTGATGGACATCACTTCTCCACAGTGTTTCAGTGTGAGCACTCCTGCTGCCTTTTCTGAAGGCTTATGTATTTGCTGTTGCAGTCTCTTCAGATCATACAGTAGCACTCGTGGTTAATGGAAAGAGGGGAAAAAAAAATGGGGCAATAGCTGGACATCTGTGCAGCAGATGGAGAGAACAATGACCCATCCCTCAAAATAGCTATCAGAAACCCAACATATTCTCTGATCAATGATCCCAAACGTTCTCCTCCTCCTTCTGGATCTTCCTAGCAACATACCCGTTGTGAATGCACAGGGCAATATACTACAGAAGTCTCTACACATATCCTCCCCCAATCAGATGCAATACTGATGCAAACAAAGATGTTCTGCTCAGCAAATAAACAAATCAGTCACGTGCACACACAAAAGCCCTCTTTGCTACTTTTCAAGGCTTTAAATAGAAGAAAACCCAGATATCTCCTGTAAATACTTATCAGTGCCTGTTTACAAGCTGTCCCTGCTGCAGATTCTTACAACCACCAAACCATTAACATGTTTGGATCAAGGATTTTTCTTCTTAGTTATTCAGGATTGAGTTTCCACTCCTGAAAATGACCTCTAAAAACTAAAGAAAGATGCATTACTAATGGATGTCCAAAACTCAGAATTTTAATTCTCCACTTTTCTCTCTGCTCTGATGGTCTACTGATCTAGATATTTAGCAATCTCTTCTAGCATAGCCAAACTGCAATTTCTCTTGCTATAATTAATCCAAGGTGCTGCTGGACAAATTAAGACAAAGGGACTAGTTTAATCCTAGCTGAAGCTTCCCCAAAAATCAGCAATAACATACTTAAAACAGTGCTGAATCTGTATTACTGTTTTTTTTTCACCTTTTTTTCCCCTGTTAATACTACTGAAGGATTTCTTAGCTCTAGCTTAAAGACAAACGTTGTATGATAAACACATCTCAACATTTTGCTGTAGTAACTATTTTCACAGGCAGGAAAATTAATTTAATTGAAAATAGCTGCAAGAACAACCCTTCTCAAGCAGCTGAGCTGGTATAAAGCCTAATTATGGTACCCACACACCTTCACACAAGAACTAACAGCTAAACCAACCATCCTGTCTTTCCACATCTTGATCGATACACCTCCTGTTTAACTATGTACTTCTACTGCAGGCACAAGCATCTCTTTTCCTAAACTATGTGAAGCAGCAGCAGAGACCATGCCAGGGCCAACGTGCTAAGGAACACGTAGGAGGCAGCAACAACAAACTGACAGGAAGTAAAAGGGTTGTAGTTAGCACAAATGGAGTTGTGGAAAAGTTAGGGGGGTTTCTCTCTAACATGCCATCCCATCCACCCCTAGACCTAGATAGATGTGTTATAGCCCTCTGACATCACGAAGCCATCCTGTACAAAGGAAGCCTGGATCTGGGTTACTGATGCTCTTCTGGAAAGTACTTTTACTCATCAGAAAGCACCAATAAGACCTCATTCCCAGCTGGAAGGAATTATCCAGGATAAAACTCACTTCTATGCTGTCATTATTCACCAGTTTGGTTTTTTTTTCCTCACAAGTTATCCTGAATTTTGAAGGAGTGTAAAATGTTTACACATGAAGGAAGCCAAGGATGGCTTATGCCACGGCATCACCTTCTTCAGCTCTCCAGCTTAAGACCAGGTTGCTGTGGTTTAGCAGTAATGCCTCATCTATGCCTTGGGAAGCTTACAGCTCTCTGAGCAGAAGCAGCAAAGGGCAGGAAGGTTGCAGAAATATGTAAGCAGGGACTCAGTTCAGAAAGCTGGCAGCTTAGACTTTCACTGTCCATGAACTCACAGTAGCTCACAGGAGACTGAATTAGTCTATGTATTTCAGTTTTTCTATATCCATCCTCACAGTAGTATGATTGCCCGTAGCTTAAGTACTCACTAATCCATGCCTGTTGTCCATACACAGAACACATCATCAATGAACAGAGCTGAGCTCTGGAAAGCAGTAACAGGTTTGGTGCTATCTGAAAGTTCACCTTGTGCTCACCTTTCTCCTGTGCTCCAACGGTCTAGGTTTCAGGTAAAGCTCATCCATAGCTTGCATTGAGAGACTGACACAGGCTGAGGATTCCTGTACTCTTAGGAATAGGTCTCCATCCTTATTTCAGTACTTGTGTCCTATCTACACTCAGATCCAGTGTTGTGCTGGCATGGGTGCCAGCAGTAGTCTGTCTAGTAGCAAAGACCATGATATAGGCTACAAAACACAGCTAGGGAGTGGATACATCAGCCAAAGCTTTTGGCTGCCCAATCTAGATAGAGATCAATAACTGAACTATGGGTGCAATCACACTACACATCTTTGAATGGCGCAGCAACATTTCCAGTTCCCCCATGTGAATCTAACACTTCTATTGTATTTAATGAGGAGAGACAAGGATATTCTTACAGGAAAGTAAGCTAAGTGCCTTGGCTTTCACATTTGGCAGCCAGCTATCTCCATGTGCACAACTCAGGACTTTTGTTTACCAATTGATTTTTAAATAACATTTCCCACCCAGGGTGCACAGAGCAGCTCCCTCTAAATCTTCACACCGATGTCTGAGGCAGTCGACAGCCTGAACCAATAGCACTACCAGGGCTGTGACCTTCGCCATCCATCTTAATTAGGTGTTAACTTCAAAAGCCTTTTTGCTACATGTTACCTGCCAGCATCAAACAAAGAAGACAAACACCAGCCTTGAGTCAACGAAAATGTAATTACAGGTTCTCTTGGAGAGGCAGCCATGCCTGCTTCTCTAGTTTTAACTCCAGGAATTTATAGCATAGAAACAGCACTTTAGCAATACTTAGAAGAGCTCTACAATGAGAAAATACACCAAGAGATGCTTGCACAAAGTACAATTTTATTTCAAACATCCCTGAACATCACAGACGCTCACGTTGCTTATTTAGTGCTCTCCAGCCTAGATTTTCAGAAGACATACTCCCCTCCATTTTTCCCCCTATAACACAGGTAGAGACAGCACATGCAGCCTCTGCAGTCCAATCTGTCGGCACTCATCAATCCATTTAATTACACAATCTGGAATGAAGCAAACTATTGAGGGGGAAATGGGTTGTCAGACAACATAAAGTTACTAAGGCGTTCAAGGGCACATCAGCTGCATTTGCCTCAGGATTTCCTTATGCCCTGCCAACACAATACCTGCATCGTGCACATCAGAAGTGCAAGTGGCAGCAGGTGCACAAATGCAGCACAGAGTTCCATCCAAACCTGTGGCACTCAAGGTACCTTAACCCACATGTGAACTCACTCCTGTACTTTGCACACTGCTTTCTGAAAGCTATGTTAATAATCTTTTAAAACAATGAAGATTGAAGAGTCATGCTGAGTAGGCTCTGCAAACGTGGTTTAATTCATCCACAGGCTACTGTGACAATATCAAGAGTCTTGTTCCTGCAAACATAGGCTTGAAAATAATCAGCTCAAAACCACAGAATGATAACACTTAAAAATCTGGACTAGGACAGCTCTGCAGACACTACACCTCTGCTGGGAGAAGACTACAGGGCAACTGCAGAGGAGGACAACAAGGAAACATCTCAGCATTTATGGATGCACAAAGACAGTGTTTTGATATGGGAACATTTGAAACTGGAGAGATGGGAGCAATCAGTTTATCTCACTGATGGCCCTACATTTCCTTGTGACTTGATGGAGCATAAGGAGGAACCCACAATGAGTTTTCCAGTCCATCCAGCCTAGTAGCACACCAGAATCAATACTTCTGATATATATTTCGGATGTAAAAATGCCTTTTTTCCTTTCCACAACCTTCTTGAACGCAAAGAGTGATTGAAGCACCAAGAACACTGGCATTTACCTGTTTTCCTCTTGTTATGACAAAGCTAATCAACTGTATTTAACAAGAAAGCTCTTGGTGAGGGTTACATCAACATTCCACCAACTTTTACCCACAGGAGCTCAAGCACATACACAATACTGCTGAATAAAATGACTGTTTTCTGAAAAACACAGTTGAGGCTGCACAATGTGTTACTAACCCACACAACAGAACACTGACAGCGATGCTTACAGCTGAGAAATAGCTGTATTTTACAGAGGAGACTTCAGGACTGAAACTTTGAAGTCAAGCATATCCTTGCCTTAAAACTATGAGCTTTTCCTATGCTAATATTCCTTAAGAGTATTCCTTAAAGTTCCTTAGGAAATGGTATTAAGCAGAGGTTACAAAAGGAGTCACAAGGAGCCTCAATTCTTCTTTAATTTGATGACTTCAAAAACCAATGAGCTTGTGTTATTACCAGAGCAATAAAAGCATTGAAACTGTGCCATTTGTTAGTGTAGCAAAGGGTTAAACAAGCAGCTTCTCCTCCATACCTGTTTTATTTTCCATTTTAAGAGACTTCTTGTGATTTTAAACAAGTTATTTTGAAGCTATGTCTGTTTATTCTTCTGCCAAGTGGTTGAAATACTTCTTGCAGAGACAACAAAAGGAGGAAACAAATTATTTCTCAGAATAAGAGAATTTAATGCTGTAGTGAAGGCCAAAGCAGCTGTTTTTAAAACAAATCCTTAATCCACTGAAAATGTTCCATTACGACTGCAGTGTGTTGAAGCAAACAAGCAATGCAGATCCAGTCATTTAGCTGTCAGCACAGAACAGCCATCCACTTCTCACACAAGGACTGTAACTTCTTGTTCCAAATGGGCAGGTGTAAAATAAATGGAAGTGCAGTTGCAGGAATATCACCTGTGACTGTTGGGTGACATGAGGTTAGGAGTGCTTGCTATGGAAGACTCCCATGTGCAGTTGTAAATATAACTGCATTAGCATGGATCATACACACTCCAAAGCCTTCAAGCTGGTGGATACCAGGGTTCAAGGGCTGCTTAGTGCATTGCATATCTTCTGCTTTGGAAAAAAAAATCATCTCATCTACCACAGTATGGTAGCCAGCTGTGAATTACTATTAACGGGCAAGACTATTTAAACCTACTTATCCTTCAAAGGCAAAAGTATTCT
Source organism: Urocolius indicus (assembly GCA_013401255.1). NCBI lineage: Eukaryota > Metazoa > Chordata > Aves > Coliiformes > Coliidae > Urocolius > Urocolius indicus. The sequence goes on from WBNH01010077.1 coordinate 140,419, forward strand.
TCAGTGCAACTCCAGCTCATTTCAGTGCTTTGAATCCTGTGCAATTCTCCACAAGCTAAAAAAATACTCTGCATTTTTCCTATTTCCTGCAGTGCCCTTTGGGAACAGAGTGCTTCTTCAATCTCAGAATCCCAGGATGGTGGGGGTGGGAAGGGTCCTGCAGAGCTCCTCCAGCCCAATCCCCTGCTAAAGCAGGTTCCCCTCAATCAGGGTTTACAGGAGCATGTCCAGGTGAGTTTGGAAACCTCCTGAGAAGGAGCCTCCTGGGCAGCCTGGACCAGGGCTCCTCCACCCACACAGTAAAGATTCTCTTTCTGTTTAAGTGGCACATCCCATGTTTCAGCTTGTGCACTTTATCCCTTGTTCTGTCAGTGGCCACCACAGAAAAAAAAGACTAGCCCTATCGTCTCTACATTCACCTCTTAGGTCCTTTTCAGCGCTGATAATATCTCCCTATCTTCTCTTCTCCAGGCTGAACAGCCCCAGGTCCTGCAGCCTTTCCTCCTCACACAGGTGTTCCACCCCCTGATCATCTTGATGTCCCTGCACTGGCCTCTCTCCAGCAGTTCCCTGTCCCTCTTTTGCTGGGAAGCCCAGAACTGGACACAGGACTCCAGATGAGGTCTCATCAGGGCAGAGTAGATGGGGAAGAGAACCTCCCTTGACCTGCTGCTTCAGGTTATCAAATTGGATTTAATAAATTGAATGATATTAGTACAATTCAGCTGACTTATCAGCAATTCACTTCACTTCAGCAATTCTTATCAAAAGCCTAGTCTTCAGTGATGATAGTAATCAGCTGCACAGGTAACAATAAGATAGAGTGGTCTGGTGTTTTGTGGTGGTTGTTGGGATGGTTGTTTGTTTTTTTGTAGAAGGCAAAAATAAATTCACAGCTATTTCTATCTGGAATACTGTAAATGACCTTTGCCTTAAGGACGGTCTAATGTCTTACGTGTGGGATCAAGAAAGGATCAGGTCACTGTATCAATCCTTATATGTTACACAGGGAGGTGTTTTTTGTTTGTTTCAGACTATCAGAAATACAGCTGAGCTATAGCATGGTCTTTCAGTCAAGATATCACAAGGGCTTTTAGTGGCAGGCTGAGCCAAAGATGTGCAAAGAAAAAAAACGCTACTGTGATCTAATTACCCAGAGCCTGAGAAAGATTAATTTTTCCATCTGCACCAAACCAAATGCTGCTGTATTTTACTTGGCCATTTTCAGAAAACCCCTCAATCGATATCTCAGAGAAGAGACATCAATCAATGCACAAGACTCTTTCAATCCTTGAACTAAAGGAAGAAAAAAACACGGCAGAAAGCCTCCACTTGCTCAGAGCTGCACTCTGTGCTGGGGGAACACTGCTCCAAGCATATAGAACCCTGCACCTCCTAATCTCACACTTTCTTCTCAGCCCATGCTGGAAAGTCCCCATCATCAGTCCATATGAAGCAGGTAGAAACACTTGCTAATGGTGATGGCTCTGGAGAGATGCAGCTACTGTCTTAAAATGTCAGATCCCCTTTGCACTGATTAAGTGCTATAATCTAATCTATTTAATTTCACAGGCCATTTGATTTTTCAGTCTTGATTGGGAGGGTCTTTTGGGGGTCTGGATTTTAAGAATAAAACAACTTTGGTTTTTCATGCAATTTAAGCTTTTAAAAGGCTTTTAAAAATAATTATCTTACTGAAGCTGATCTTTGTGTCTGCACATTTCCCTCCCACCACCCCAAAGCACCCTAAAGGAAAAGCAGCTAAGATAAGTTATGATAGTCTATTGTTGTCATTCTCAGTATAAGCTGATGTAGCCTAAATCCAGAAAAGAACACAATGACAGAATCTCAAGGGCTGGAAGGGACCTTTAGAGATCATCTGGTCCAACTCCCTGCCAGAGCAGGACCACCTAGAGCAGGGCACATAGGAACTCATCCAGCTGGGATTGAATGTCCCCAGAGAAGGAGCCTCCACAGCCCATCTGGGCAGCCCCTGCCAGTGCTCCCTCACCTCAACAGGGAAGAAATTCTTCCTTGTGTTTCTTTGGAACCTCTTGTGTTCCAGTTTACACCCATTGCCCCTTGCCCTGGCTCCATCCTCCTGACATCAATCCTTTACATATAATATCTGCTTTAGCATCTTTCTCATCAAATAGAAAACAATCCAAGAACAAGACTGTAACATAATTAAATGCTTCCTGGAAATTCCTTCACCCCTCTTCCTTGACGGGAAAGATCTGGTGATAGGCCATGAAGAGAAGCAAGTACCCTCTCAGCCCTTTGGGTTACAGTTTATTATTCAAGTAAGTGAAATGGAAAAGAGAAACTTCTATTGACTCAAAGAAGAGAAACAGTAACAGCCCCTACTGAATGTAAAGGTCCTGAGAATTGTCAGCCTGCCTGCCTCCCTCCCTTACTCATTTTACTGCATTCATATACAGCCTTGAAACTCAAAGGAGTCCTTTTCTTGTAAAACCACCTCTTCACGGGAAGGGCATACCTGTCCTGCAGACCTGCTGTTACTCCAAATTCCTTTCTTACAGAAAAGACAAAATTCCCCATTCCTCCTTCACATAGTCACTATCTCAAGAAAAAGAGCTCCAGAACTGGTTTGTCTCTCCACACAATAACATATTCTGATGTTTTGTGACTATCACTACTGAGACACTAGGACAGAAGCCCTTTTTCCTCAAGGAAAGGAGCGACAGCCACATTCACTTACAGGTACTGGAACTCTGAGCACGTGCTCCATGCTTAGTGAGATATTTGTAGATTTGCTTGTCAAAGGCAGCTCCTTGCTACAAATCTCCTCATCTTGGTCTGAATTAATTTGGTAACTGCTATCAAAAGTTCAGTCAGTATAGTCTGTTAAAAAGTAACCCAAACAAGGAAAACACATTGATTCAGCTTTGATCTCAACTGTCAATACCCACTCAGGCCTTCTTAGGGAAGGGAAACAATAAAAGCTCATCCAAAACTAACAAGTCTCTCAGCTAGAACTTTAACAGCTGGAGGCCTTAAGGAAGGTAAGGCCAAACTCTTTGAAGGCAGCACACTGTGCCCAAAGCAGCCATGGACACAAGTTGCAAAACAGGAAAATCCAATTAGGTGGAAGAAATATAAATATATATATTTATATTTCACAGTGAGGGCAGTCAAAAGCTGTTAGAGGAGCACAGGATGGTTGAGATCTCCCTTCCATGGAGGTATTCTAAACTTAAACTGGAATAACACCCTCAGCAGCACACTAACTTCACACACAAGATTTATACCAGATTACCTTCAGAGGCCACTTCCAATTTACATTTTTCCTGCAACAAAAGTTAATTCAAAGGTTTGACACATACTCCAGTTCCTGCACTCCACAGGGAATGTGTAGCCCATTGTTGCCAGAGAATAGCATGCCTACCTTTGCACTCATGTAAAAGCCCTGCAGCTGGACCTAAGATGTGTCAGAACAATAAAAAGCTTTCCAAATACTACTCATATGAAACAAAAGAAAGAAAAATAAAACTTTCTAGAGCTGGGAGGAAACCCTGCTCCTCTGTGGGTAGTGGTCTTGATGGACATGCCAGAGACTGTTTGCCAATGACCTATACTTCATGGGAGAAAGAGGCAGCTGCTTCACATGAGGTCTTGGCTGATATCACGTTAATGCTGGCAATAAACTACTCCAACAGTTCCAGGGGCCTTAAGAATGTCAGGCATTTGGAAAACCCTCTTTTTGCCCAATACACATGGCATCTCCCAGTAGGTGACAGATGTTGAACAAGTTGGAAACAGAGCAGAACTCCGCAATAGTAGCATAGCTTGTCTAACAAACCTGTAGGGTATTTGTGTTCAAGAGCAACATGGCCTCTAGGCATTGCTGTTTTTCACCTGCATCCTTTCCCCAGTCTCAAGTATTTCACCTCTAAGTTCAGGAGGAAAAGGAGGAACAAAACTATGTTTGCTGTCATCTTTGAAACACCTTTTCCAACACTGACAAATGTTCAGATGCATTTCTTTCAGTATGGAAAGCTTGTCAGTCCTCACTACAAAATGTGCCTTTCAACAAATTTTCCTCATCTCAGAAATATCCTGGGATAACCCTTCTTACTTACAGCATTTAACCTTGATTACACTTTGTCCAGCAGTTCACATGGAAGGTTGTTCGACCTAACTACCAGTTTTCTTCCTCCAGACACACAGTCACCAAGGCATAGCATAAACAGCAAGTCACATATGCACAAAATCTGTGAAAACAGACTAACTGCCCAAGCTGGTGACTTCATATTATTTTTGTAATTTCTACATGCCAGCAGCCTTGTCTATCAATCACCTATGCTGATGCATTCAGAAAATAGTTCTGCTAAGATGCTGTCCTCATTTGCAGACGTGTTTAAGTCTTTTAGCATTCTCTTTGAAGTTACACAGTAGTTCTGCTTTCTAGTATTTTGGCTTGAACCCCTCCCATATGGATATGTATCTCAACCACAAAGTTGGCTAAATACAGTAAACCTCCTTTATGAATGGCTGGCTGAAAGTCAAGTTTTCCTAGAGCCCTGGCATTTGGCTACAATCTCTTTATGAAGATTTCTCCAAACATAGGTTTGGTTCCTTGCAGTCAGACTTTCTCTTTGGTCCAGCATCATTAGACTTAGCAGTTTGTTCTTTTTGTCATCCTAATATCCTCCTGAGATGGGCCAGCTTATCCTCTCTTAGCATGCGTGGCCAGTTCTGCATTCACCAGGATATTTAGTTGTGCCTTGCACTGCTGAAAAGTGTCTTAACTTCATTTCGACATGGGAAGTCCAGATGCCAACCTTTTGTGACTAACTCTCCCCATTGCTTCACAGTAGTCAGTATTCTTTCAAGGCAAGAAATCCCTTTGTTTTGTTCTCCACTCCAGGTTATTTGCCTGAGTTCATAAAAGCCAAAACTCTTTGTGTTTTCAAGTGTCCAATTTTGAGGTATTTATAACTCAATTATGATTTCAACAGGTGGGTGGAAGATGCGAATTAAAGCCTTAGCAACCTGAGCACCTTTTAAGGGGTACATTTAGCCTATTAAATCCTTGCTGTCTGTGTATAAGCCTTGCAACACATTTTTTGCCTTCTGCTGCTGTGAATTCCTTCAGTTCTGAGCCAAAGTCACTTTCCGTCAGCAATCACCTGTGAATTCTCATTATTAAGGCCACAGTCTGGTCTATCCTGCAGCACACAACCTAATGAGCTACGTGTTGCTACTCACTTTAAAATAAACTGTTAGATACACAGCTACAGTTCCATCTTGCCTCCTCACCCATTACCAAACTTGAAGTGATTTTCAGAGTAGCCTGTCTGTACCTCTCTCAAGATCTTTCATAGGGCTGTGCCTTCATCTCCTGATTTCTGGGGTTACTAGACTTCTGAAAAGGGAATAGCTTTTGTTGTCAGACATACTGAGGAAAAATTGATTTCTGTTTGTCATTATTTCCTTCAAGAAACTGGAAGGAAGCTATCGCCTGCTCCTGCTAACCGTTTTCCCTTGGATATATTACACTCATGGTTTTCCCATAGATGTATTTTCCTCATTATCAGAGTTCACTTACTTATTATACTGCAGACCCCGTATTATGAAGGTGAAGAAGGTCATGCTCCTTTTTCCTCTTCCCTCTACCCTTTCCAGACAATGTCCTTCAGATCTTATCCATGCAGCCTTCCAATTTCCAACCAAACCAGAAGTTTCTCCTCAAAATACTGCTTGGAATTAACTGGTTTAATGTATAAAAACTGGAAGGGTTGCTACTGAGCAAACACAAAAGAAGGGGCAGTGTGGCTGGGTAATCTGATTAGCAAAGCGTGTATAGCTTCTAGTAGCATCTCAAAGGGGAGAAGAACTATTTCAAGCATCACATCACCTCAGAAGTAAATAACAAAAAAGGTAGCTGTAGTACAGCCTGTCAAACTAAGTTCATTCTAAATCAATCACATTCATAGACTCAAGTTTCAACATCTTGATTTAGTCAATTAGTTCATTAGTAACAGAAGATGATAGAGCGGCATTTCCTTTTATAAAAATGGCATCAGAGTGAAAACTCACCTTTAGAGATTTTTTTTTCCTTTGGTACAAATCCCTGATACAAGGAATATATTAACATCCTGTCTGATTTCAAACAATACTAAAAGATATTTTGCCTTTTCTAAGTCAGTTTTTCAAACCTGACTATCTTCATTTTAACCACAGGATCAAAAAGTCAATTGAATTTTCAAATAAAGAACAAGAATTTATGTGGATAACCAGTAGATTGTGTATTCTACATTGCACAGGTTCAGAATAGACTTCAACCTCAGAATTACTATCTAAAACAAAATCATCACTGAACCACTGTACCAGAAAGCAGTTCATTTAACAATAGTAATTCTGGGAATCATTTCAGCTTTGATTACCAGGGAGACAAAAATATGGAAAGAGATGTCAGAACAGTAGCTTAAGGGCATCCAGACTACAGAAACAAGAGAGAGTTCACTAGGAAGTCTTGCTATTATCCCTAAGAAAATATATTTCAACCTCCCTGGAGTCTTGTTCACCCTCCTCACATCTGTCATAGAAGTCCAGGTTTAGAAGTAGTGCCAATGATAAATGATATTTCCCCTATGCAAGTTCTTCCTCCTCCCTGAACAGTTACATAAATCTAACAAGAAAGATGCTGCGACCCCTTCCATCTTCAGCTTTCCCAAAGTTTTAGAGCTGGACAAAAGTGAGGAGAACAAGAGACTGCCAAGAGATATTAAAATACAGAACACTTACTAAGGTTTCCCTAAACTGTTGTTCTGTGTTATTTCTGGCAAAATCACATTTTATAAGTATTTGCAAAGCAATTCAGTTGTGTCTCAAAGGGAAGAAGCAACAGCGTGCAAAGCCCAGAATAAGGTTTAATGAGAAACCAATTCCAGCCACTTTATTCCTCTATTCCACCTATTTTTAAAGTCTTCTTAAAGAAAAAAAAAATGGAAACTCTGCCCCATTTCAGTTCCACTGTTCATAATGTAGTATTTGCCTGCTTGAATGCATTTTCCTTCTATTCTTCCAAGGCCAGGAGTAAGTACCATCTCTGCATATATGCAGAGATGGCAAAGGCAACATCTCCATTGATTTCCTCATCTTGTCTGAAGAACAAGGTTTTTTGAGTCAGAAGAGTGATTCCTTCCAGTACAGTATTTGAAGTTTCTTTTTGAAAAACAAACACTGGGAAATTTAAAGGGACTTGTAGGCAAAAAAAAAAAAAACACACTTGTATGTGTTTGAGGATAAATCTCAAACATACCATCATGAGGATACAACTCCTTAGTATGCAAGGAAGGGAGATTCCTCACTCTTCATTCCTAGCCATAACACTGCAATAGCCTACACAGGAACCTTACCCCCTTCACTGAAAGTTGCCCTTTCGACAATCCCTGGTATAACAGAAGGGGCCCACAGGTAATTATCTCAGACTTCACACAGCCCAAAAGCTAGACAGGTCTGTCAAAAATCATTTTTACTCCTATGGTTTATTGTCTTCTTGTGAAGATTTTTATGAGAAAAAGATTGAATCATTGCCCTGATGTGTGCATTTCATTAAGCTTCTAATCCTTACAGAGTCACTAATGCAACTAGCCATTGAAAAGTACTAAATCAGAGTTCGGTCATATTGACCAAAATAATCTCCTAATTATTTCAGAATGGAGCAGAGCATGGGAGCTGTGCTGTTAAGTTGCACCTCCAAACTCCTTTAGACTGACATACAAACCAAAATTAATTGAAAGACAACTTTGATTACTTTTGGTGTGCATGAACATGGGAAGGCAGGAGAGATTCCTCTACTAAGCAACCCAAAGCAGGAGGGATTTCAAGGTCACTGTTCAACACCCACAACGTGTTACACAGCTGATAATGGATCTGAAATTGTTTAGAAGTCTTTTTAAACTTTGCCTTTTTCACTACCACAATGATATCCCTGGAAAGGGAATCATTTCTAAAGGCTGGAGCTCAATTCTGACTTCATCCCCTCCTTCTTCCCCTTCCCAAAGCCACAGACACCTGCTTTCTGTACCAGGTCCCCAGACAGATTGTCATGGTTTAGCAAGGAGTTGCTTTTGTTTAGTAACGGGGGAGCGGGTTGCAGTGAAGACCCGGTAAAAGTTTTTTAGACTCTCCCCCGACTCCTGGGTTCAGACCCACCCCCC
>WBNH01010077.1:148686-231542 GCA_013401255.1 Urocolius indicus
ATCATTTCTAAAGGCTGGAGCTCAATTCTGACTTCATCCCCTCCTTCTTCCCCTTCCCAAAGCCACAGACACCTGCTTTCTGTACCAGGTCCCCAGACAGATACACACTTTTCAGTCCTTGTGAGTCAGGTGATGACTTTACAGTTTCCAGAAGGCTTTTTTTCTGCCAGTGTCAAGCCCTCAGATATACTTGCTAAAGACTCAAAAACAGGTAGCAGCTATCACAATTAATGCAGAGAATGATCCAGTAAGGAAAACTGTGACTGATACAGCTTCATATCCAACACTGAATTTACTATATCCTATGTGACTGCAGCCATAAATCTTTCAAGCAGAGCTTGCCTTGTAAAGCATGATTTTGAGTATAATATTTGCAATTTAAACACCCAATAGACCAATAATAATTCACTGTCAACATTTATAAACCTTTTTGAATAACTTGATCTTTTAGTAACGAGAATGCATCAGGGGAAAAAAAAAAAAAAAAGAAAAGGAGCAAACCACACTTAGAAACAAGACAAAATCCCTCAGGTCAGAACATCAGTTCACGGGAGAACTTCTATGGTTTTGTATTTCGCTGTTGTTTTTTAGTAACTCTCCATTTTATCACAGCAAACAAGGCTCAGAATCACCTTCACAACTAGATAGACATGACAGGATTCAGGGTGAGCCATAGCTTTCAGGTAGATATGCCTAGATCTCTTGAGAGCATTGAAGTTTAAAAGATACTTTTTCTTTGAAGAGGCACTACATGGATACAGTTTTGGAGGAGACAAATGCAGCAGAACTAAGTGGTAGTTTTAGAAGCAGACTGCGCTCTACCACTGTATCTGCACACACAAGGTCTCTTCAGATTGACTTTTAATCCACTTCAGCAGATTACTGTGTTGCTACCAACCCTACACAACCCTCACATCTCTTGGGGGAGCCTTTTTTGAGGCTCTTCTCAGCAGACACCCCAACCATGTCCCTTATAATACCTTCTTCCTTTACCCACTTCCCCTCACTCTGGAGCTTTCTCTACCCATGAAAATTGTGTCTCCCTTTCTGCAGAAGAGCTTTCTACTTCATTAAAAGAAATTAAAATACACACATACTCCCCACTTCCAACATCTACTCCCATCTCCCACCATCACAAAGCAAGGCAGGAAAAGAAATGCTGTCAATCACAGCAGGCTTCAAACAACTGAACTTCCACAGAAGTTAACAGAATTGAGTAATGGTGTTGGACAGAGAGGGATTTGACTTTAAGAATGGAAACTCTGTGATGATCAAAAGCATGTTATTTTTAAACATATTCTTATTTTCACTTGTTCTCTGTGCCTCACACCCTACTGGACTTTGCTGCAGGCTACATTTTCTCTTTAATTAACCAAGCTGACCTGGAATAAGTTAGACTTATACTTAATTTCCTTCCAACATTTGTTCCTTCTACTAAAATTAAATACACAGAAGTACAAATACCACTGGGTACCAGCCCACAAGTCTGCATCAAAGGTAGGGTAAGATATAAAGGATCACCCTTCAGAGGGCTTTGAGGTAACCTTGCCTAGACCCTTCCCTTCCTCAAGTCTCTCACAGAAGTTGAGTTGGAAAAGGCAGATTTCCACAGAACATGAGACTAATTAATTTGTCTACAACAGCAAAAACACAAAACACCAAAGATAAACCAGAAACTTAAGAAGTTTTAAATCTTTCTCTGGTAGCCTACCCTCTATCTGTGCAGGTGAGTCTTCCTCTGAGGGCTTCAGCTCTGAAAGACCTTGTGACTAAAGCAGAGCCAACACAGCCCTCTTCTGTCTCTGGGAATTTATTTGTTCCATGATTATGAGCACCTGACTCCTCTGCTCACACCTGGATTTCATTCATTCATTCTTCCTATTCTGCAAACTTCCACCCCAGCCCTGCACAGGGACCCACCCCACCTGGCTCCTCCTTTAAACAACACAAGCAACCAAATTAGATAATGAGGCTTTTTGTTCACAGCGAGTCAGAGAAACTTAGTAAACACCTAGAGGAAGCATGAGCAGGTTTTGGGTTTTCTATACCTCCATAGTTTTGTAACCACAAATGAAATTTTCTTGGCTTCTCCCCTCCAGCAAGGATCAGTTGCTGGATTGTAGAGCATAGGAAACATGTACCAGAAGACTGCTGCAAGCAGACCTTTGTCAAACTACTTTGGCAAAACTCAGATTTTTAACATTGCCAGAAAACATTCAAAATGCTTGTTGAATAATGGAAGCCCTCTGAGAATGTTGTCCTAGCTGTGCCTTAGAGCAACACCTCACCCTCAAAAGCTCCATGTGTAATATCGTGCCAGGCTTTTTTCCCACAGCTATATTAATTGCTACATAAAGAGGTAACAGAAGACATTCTGTTTGCCTGCAAAAGTTTACCCTCACTCACAGCTCATCTTTCTTTACTCAGACAAATTTTGCAGAAGATGGCATACCTGCGAGGTCTTCTCCTCCATCTCTCCTTGCTGTGAAGCCTGACAATCTGGGTGTCTTCCAGCCCGCAGATGCCTCCCTGGTCACTTTCACACCATTATGGGGTTTTCCCAACTGTACTTTTAATTGTCTTTGGAACAGAGCTAACTAATACGATATAAATCATAAAAAAAAAAAAAGAGGGTTGATCACAGCCACCAAACTCCCCATATTTTGCAGTCTAAGTTTACTTTGTGAAGTTAGCCTCCTGGGAGCAGAATCTTGCAGTGCCTGCAAACTCAGGGTCACTCCCCATTGCTAGCATCTGGGAATCTCCATGGCAGGGACTTTACTCAGACAGATTGAATGCACGTGCTGAAATCAGCTGGCCCAGATTTACTCATTCTCCATTAAAATGATGTTGCTCTGGCACCTACCTGTAACTTTACCCAGACAGAGAATTTAGGTATTAATAGGTAGCTAAAAGGCTGTTCACCATGCTTCATTTAGCTTCATAAGAGCTCTTCTGTAAAATGTGATTAAACTATGATGGAGTATATGATTTATTCTCATCAGGCAAGTCACAAAAGTAGCACACAAATGCCAGCTGCCACACTATGGCACTGAAATAATCAATCTTGCAGTGGGTTGCACTTATGAGTGCAGTTTTCCATATTCCACAGATATATATATTGAAAGGGGTCAGTCAGTATTCTCTCAAAAGCCTTTCTCAGCCAGTTTTGGGGTCTCTGACAGTGAATCAACATTATTTTCTACTTCATCTACCCAATAGCAAGAACGTCACTTCTTTCTTTGTCTCATCCTCAAGTGCATCCGACAAGATACCGTCTGAAGCACCTTCGTTTGCTTCTAATAATGCTGTCTACTCAACACACGAGCTAAGTGTGAGGATGTGTCAGTTCAGGTTATATACCATCAGGTTTTTAACTCTTTTGGTTTTTTTTTCCTGTTGTTCTCAGGCTCATAGGATCAAGGTTTCTTTCTTAAATTCTTTAATTGTTATTACAACTTGTGTACTTGAGTCTACTGAAATAATTGATGAGCCTCCCATTCATACCCACAACCTTGATTCAAGGCCCTACATCGCAAGAATTTATTGACCCCTCAGATGTTGAGGGGACACTATCACTGATTTAACTCTTGCCCACAGGGCAGGTGGCTGCCATGTTTTCCCCAGAATATTTTCTATCCAGCCACCCGGCCATCAGCACCAAGTGGGATGTGGGAGCTATCCATGCAGTCAAGAAACCAAGTGCAAAATTCACTCTTCACAGTGGGTGGTCCCACAGCCATAGCACCAATACCTCTGCAAATAGGATTGGTCAAATATTGCTAGGTGCTGGCCAAAGGTCTTGGCAGGGCAAGTGTTGTAGAAGTGGATAAGCTGCTCCCTGTACAAATGGAGAGAATGTTTTCTCATTTAGCACACATTCAATGTGCTTTTTGCAGCTTTGTAGAGAAAATCCAGTTTCATAAAAGTTCAAGTTTAATATTGGCTGCAGGCCTTCAGGAGCTATTAGCTGATAATTCTCTAAGCTTTTGCTGTAGACTCCCATACTAGCAGCACTGAAATTATCAAATTACAGCAACATGATAGAAAAGTTTTGCTGCAGCAATGAATTTGTCTCCCAATGGAGTTGGACACAGTTACTTACCTTCAGTATTCACATTCTAGCATCTAAACAAAAGACCTGAGACTCTTTTTTTATGCTATTGCAGAATAAGCTACTTCAAGAAAGCAGCAATCCTTCAGACTCCTAAAACACCTTCACATTTCTTTGAAAAAAAAAAAAAAAAAACCAAAAAACAAAGCACACAACACCTCCAGTGCAAATATTTTTATTGTGTAGCCTGTGCTTTAATTTTCAAGCTCTTTAGCTTTTTTCCCACTGGGTGTTTGATGTTTTAGGAACCCACTCTTGGTGTTCTGTGTCCATGCATTGAGATTCTCTGGACTAAAATTAAGATAGCAAACTTCTCTGATATGCTCCGTATCCTGCTAAAGTATGGTGTCAGGCTTGCCTATGCTAGTGCAGCAGAATTTGGAAAAGGTGCTGCTGTCAAGATCTGTAGTAAACTAGCAAAAGTTTTTCTTTCTTAAAGAGAAAGGAAAAAAAAGCCATCAGTAGAAGTGACAACTTTCTGATTGCTTGGGGAAATCGGACTTACCCTCTGCTGGTCTGGCTCAGAAACCTTTTTCCTGGAAATTTGATCTCAGGAAAGGGTGTTTTATCTCACTCCTCCACAGTTGGCAAGTGCCAGCGGCTTGCCCGTTTGAGAGACAGAAAGGCAGGTAAGGGTGGCTACCAGAGCGACAAGAAGCTGCTGATCAGCACCCAGGGCCGGTGCCTTGTGCTCCCCCTTTAAGGATAATTCATTATACTGTGTGAATCATCTCTTGATTTCCTTCATATGCTTTCAATTTCTGGGAGGGATCTGTTTGTGCTGGAGAATTTCATGGGTACCTTCACTAGCAGGAATTTGTTTTCACTCCATCATGGTTTCTGTAACTTCAAAAAACGTTGAAAAAGCAGAGACCGTGCTTTATAAGGGTGAGGCACTGCCTTCATCTTGACTATCCTGTTGGTCCCTGGTTTACTTTTCCGGACTGAAAATATGGAACAACAAATTTTCGAGATGTTTATATAGAGAACAACCCTTGAAAAAAAAAAATCAAGTGAATATTATGGAAATTGAATAAAGGATTTAACTGAAATAATTCTTTATTGGCCCAAAAGCATACATACAGACACATTCAACTGGTGCATTTTAACCAAAACAAAGCAAGCACATCAGTGAAAAGTGGGTCAATTTTGTGGGATGAAGGTGCTTCAAATGCTTTTCAGTCTAAAAGCTTAAATTAAATGTTACCCTAGATTTTCCACTTAGTCAACATTCAGGAATATTCCAGCCTGAAATGAAGACTATGTTTAGACAGAGAGGAGCAAAAGTGTAAGTTGAGGAAGACAAGCAAGCAGTTCCTGGTTTCTATCCATCCTCCAAGATGTTAAAAATAAGTTTTCCCTTCTTAATTTTGAGATGTAACACTTAGGAGACTCTGAAAGCTACAAATCAATTTTCCAGTAATTTTCCAACAGGCATTCAAACAAACCCTGTTGGCTCTTGCAGATTGTTTATTAACTGTGGAGTAGCTGCCCTGTTATATACTGAAGCTTCTGGGCTTCTGAAAACAGTCCTAAAACTGGAAGATGCACCTGTGAACTGTGTGTTTAGAGAACAGAACAAGTGACTAATTGCAAAAGCAAAGTGTGGTTCAGCAAGGTGTTGTTCTAAAGGTGATCTCCATCCTGGTTCCATCTGACACTGGGACTGCTGGGATGGGCAGAGCTAAATATCCTGGCCCAAGTTGAGCAGGCTGGGCTGCTCTGCAATGCCCAGGCTGCAGCACAGAACTCTCCATATCTGCAGATCCCTTTTATTCTCCCTGTGGATACTCACTACAAGTCCTCAGTGAAATAAATGCTGCTTTGCAGTAGTTGTTCAGCATATTTAGGAGTTAAGATGTTTGGTTCCTTTCTACACATTTTCATGTGCCTTTTGAATAGATTTGGCTCATTGCTGCAACACCAAAGCTTTGCTGAAGTAAAAACCCTCACTAAGTTTTGTACTGAGCAAGAGATTCCCACATACATGAAATCCTGTATTTCCAACATGGAAGAGACTCTGTGGGAAAAAAAAAACAATGCTGCTCGGTGAGCTGCACTTTTCTGAGATACACTTTGTAACAAAATGATCTGGTTTGCAGTAGCCTCAATAAACACATACATCTATGGTACCTTTGTGTATGTGTGTGTGTGTGTGTGTGTGTTTGGTTTTTAATGGAGAAGAGGGAAGTTTCTGGGGCTGAAGGAAGGAGAAGTTGTGAAAAGGAAAGCAAAGTGAATCCTATTTCTCTTCTGCCCACACTCTTCTTTGGATGCCCATTTGCACTGGGAGCAAAGCCTGACAACTCAAGCAGCCCTCGAGCATCAATATTCTCTCTGGAATGGCTAGATGTGGATTGAGCGAGTTAAGGGTGTTTGAACCCTGTAGTGAGGGCATTTACCAATTCACAAGTTGAGACAGAGCTTTGTGGCAGAGATAATTCCCACTGATGTGGATATGCCAAGACCAGAGAGTGGTCTCCACTAGCTCAGTATCCCTGTGCTGTCAGATTGCTCAAGGGCAAACATTTTACCCAGATCAGCCATGGGCATGTGGTTTCACGTCTATCAGATCAGTCAAAGCAGATGACACCAAGATTTATGTCTTCATGATGGATGGCACCTCATTCAGCTAAAACCTGCTTGTACAAGGCTAACTCATTAAAAAAATCCCACAAAACAGTGTAAAAAGACCCACTCCTGGGCAGATGTTGTAAGTAAGGATCTCTGATTTTTGCAGAGCTGCTTAATAGCCCTTGAAGTACCAAAAGAGATGCCACCCATTCGACGTGAGCAACATCTCCATCTTCAAATGGGGCAAAGCAACCTTTGAAATGGGACAACAATCCCTCTGGAGAAAGTCTGAGATAGATGAGCTTGATGTAGGGAAAAGGATAATGTTTTCTGGGTCAAAGCTCCCCACCTTTTTTTTATGCACCTACCTAGAGAACCCATATCCAAGTTTAAGCCATACCCCTTGCCTACTGTTTCTGTCTCTCTCTCTAACACTGTATCTATATAGCTGTCTGTACAGATCTCTAGAAATCAGTTCCTGCAGTACAACCATTTGAGTTACATGCAGTTCTTTTGGAATACATATAAATATATAGATGTAGACATGACTGATACCAGCAACAACAAAAACATCACACTTAGGCATAAATTATAACAACAGTGCTGCCAACCAGCAGCATTTAAAAGTCACGAGTCAGCCCTCAACAAAACACGAGGTATTATCTTTCAGGAAAAAAAATTATACATGTTGAGTTATTTATCTTCTGATTTTCTGAATCTTTAAAATGCATTGAAGTCATATTTGCAAGCCTTTGTTCTTAATCATGAAGTAGAAACTTACTTTTAGGGGGCAAAACAAAACAGCTGAATTTCTCCCGCTGGCATCACTCCAGAAAGCAGAACCTTCAGGGGAAAAGCCCAAACAAATATAATGTGCAAAGTGTATTAAAACTGTGAGAGTTGGCAACACTTTGTCATAAAAGAGGATTTTCATGCCAAAAACTACTGTGTGTGACAAGTATAAGCTCGGCCACTATCACATTCCACTTTCTGCATCTCACATTAACTCTTTACTGGAACTCAAGTCCAGAGTATCAGCCCCTATCTTTAAACAGCTCTTTGTAGATGTATTTTTCTAAGGAAGAAAGTGCCAGAGTGCTCAGGGTCAAAATCTGCCCTTGAGCAACGTCTGCACAGTCATGTTTACAGATTGTACTATCTAGATATCAAAGCTCCAATACCAGAGATAGCTGAAAGTAATATGGAAAAAGAAGTCTCTTGCTCAAAGAAAACTAATGTAGAAGGGCAGAGGGAAAAATTCATTAGCTGGTACTGAGAAGAATAATGGGTCTTGGAGCTGATTCTTTAGGCTTTTTCCAACATCAGCAGCTTTAGTAAATGGAAGTTGCAATACGTTTCCCAGTTTTCAGGGTGCACACCAGTAGCTGCACGCAGCTGTCTGCAGGTGTATTCTCTGCCTCCTTCTAGCAGGATATGGGATTTGGTCTCACCACAGTCCCTTGACTGTAATAAAAATCCCAAACTCCTGATAATCCTTCAGCTCACTAAGCACAGGAGTGTTTCTATCTGAAGCGAGTGCCTATATCTTCTATATCAAGGAGGACTTGGGAGGGATAAAGAGGAACATACTCGCACCATGTCCTTTATTTACCCACACACCATTTCTCACTCACTGAGCCAACCCTAACCATCAGAAGGCAAATAGGGTTCCTTTCCTACACCAAAACTACTTTTTCTTTCTCTACTCCTGCTACTGTACATCTGCACCAAAATTAGGATCACAACCAACCACAACTGCTTTATGAGGAGTCTCTGTTCTTTGAGGTGATTGCAAAGCTCTGCTTTCATTCAAAAAGTGCCTATCCCGATAGCATCCAAAAGACAGAGCTTTGTCAATGAGCTGAGGCTCCAAACAGAGAGCAAATAAAAGCATGAAAATATAGTGTAAAAATTGACTTTTTAAAAATCAGTCCTGGGTAGTCTGGGTTTTATAGCTTCTAAAGGGGCTGTGCTTGATACTACTGTATCATTTATGTTGCAGAGAAAGGAGAAATAGTAAGGAAAGGAACTTGCAGCAGCCTCCACAAAGCACCAGCTAAGGTTTTCTTTACTCCTCTCAAATAAGCTAATGCAGTGAAACAATGGCAAAAAAAAAAAAAACCTATTTGGTCAAATAATCCCCTTGGCTGCAGCACAATCTTTTCTAAGAAAATCCAATGCTGTAAATAACTGGAGTAATTTCTCAGGAGATTAAAGAAAATCAGCTCGCTTTCTCTCCTGAAAGAAAATAAGCTAAAATATCATTGACAGATGGCAATCTGAGGCTTCAATACTTTATTACAGGCTGATGACATCATGTTCTCTCTCATGGTTACAAGCATGGCAGGTTACCTTTTACCCAGCTGAACGGAAAGAGCCTGTTTAGCCGAGTGTTGCTGTTTGGCTCGTTCTCACCCTTCTTACACAAGAGGAAAGTATTCACTGTAACATCATGACAAAGCTGGTATTTATGAAAATGAAAGCAAGAGCCCCAGCCAGGCCAGGCATAGTCTCCCCCAATGAAGTGTAATCTTCCTTCACATACATTTCCCTGTCTCTGATCCCAGACACTCAGCAGCCAACAAAGCCCTGCAGACCCTTTCCCAGCACAGCCCAACACAATTATGCTGGTGCATTGGGTGTTATGAGTAAGCATCTTGTGAGAGCGGCAGTTGGAGCTGGGCTGTGGGGACAGCAGAGAACCATGCTGACCTGTGACACTACTGTGGCTACAGAAATTGTCTTTCAAAGACTCATTTCACTCTTCCTACTCATTTCAGCTCGGAGGCTATTATAGCTATATTATGGATAGAACATCAATGAGAATGAAAGGGAGAAAAGGGTGTTTTCAGCAGAGCTTCTTAAGCTAAGCAAACAAGCTTCTGTGATTCTTTTGTCCATCAGAGAGCCCTGCCTGTCACCTGTACACAACCTTTTAAGCCTTTGACTGTTTCATCCTAATGTGACAAGCTTCCAAGATACTTGTTCCTTAAGGGGTTCCCTTAGACAAGGATTCAGGTTTAGAAAACATGTCCTCCCAGCATCTCTGCTGAGTCCCATTCCTATCAGGCACCAGGGAATCCACATCAGGACAGCCTTAGCCCCTTCTCACCCACCCAAGCTGGTCAGATGCCAGTTTGCCTTCGCTCCCCTGCTCACAAAAGCACTTGCCAACACAGGGACTGTAGGGGCCAGGAGGTGCAGAGACACTGAAACATCCCTGTGGTTGGTTGTATAGTGAGAAAAACTCATCTTGCTTTTAAACTTTGAAACAATAAAAAATTCAAAGTATTAATGATAATTCAGGTGGTAATTAACAAACAGCAGCTCCCTGCAAATATTAGCTGCATATCTTATTTTTTAAGTAATTAAACTCTAACCCTGCAGGAGTTCCTGCAGACCAATATTTTGCTGGAAGGGGTGCAGTGGAGCCAGTAAGCACAGCTTTGTACTCAAGTAGTTAATTCTCTAAGTCTCAGGTAAATGTGTGAAAAACTGCTGGTTTTGTGGGGTTTTACCTCCCTGGGTTTGTTAGCATCCTTACATACAGACTTCTTTTGGGAGCCATTGCACTCACAGGTGTACCAAGGAATGCTATCCAGAAGATATTCACAGATGGAGATAATAGAGAGAAATTGAGGGGGAAAAATAAAAGAGTTACTTCTGCTCTTAACTGACCAGGCAGAAAAGCCTGGGAGAAAGGAGAGCAAGCCATTAAATCCAAATCTTGGCTGATAGAAGAAGATAGCTGTATCTTTTCTTGCAGGATCTGTGAGGAAGGAAATCAGTCAGTAAAACACATTTTGCAGCACTGCTGCTGTGCACCATTATTGTAATTATTTAGCAAAGAGGTGGTTCAGCCTAAATAAATACTGTAGTAACTTTGATAATGGTTCTTTTAATTTGTGTGGGTTTAACAGTGCTCTAAGGGTTATGGGCACAATTATTTTCAAAGAATGGATTCTCTTTCATGAGGCCAAATACGGAATTTCTTTGGATTTCGTCCCAAGAATAATAGAAAATAGCAGAAACTTGACATCATAATAGAGTTCAAGTGCCTCAGCAATATATTTGCTCTCAAAGAATTATCAAACAGCTGAAGCTAATGCACTTTTCCTTGTGCATGGCACAGGCAAGCTATTCTACAGCTATTCAAACAAACAGACCGCTGCCTCTCTTGTCCATCAATTGAGGCAGCTTCTGTGATGATACAATGCCCTTGATTCAAATCTGATCAGCTGCAATTGCCTAATTACACAAGCAAAACAAATCCAGACTGTTTAAGGTAGAAGGGGGAGGTGGGAGGGGGAACTGCTGTTAAACACTGAGGGAAAAAACTGTCTTCTCTTTTCAAACATGTGGTAAAACCAAAGAGCTGTTTTCCCCTTAAACAGGAATCCTGTGGCCATGATTCCACAGACCTATTTACTTTCCTTTTCATAATGTGTCAGCCTGCATGCAATAAAACTGTCAGGCACAACTCAAGAACGATAAATATGGGGGTAACTGTTATTTAACGGGCCAAGAATCATCTGTATGGTGTCACTCTGTATTCAGAGCAGTGCTCTGGTTAAAAAAAATATAAAGTCCTTTTGCAAAATGACATTTTGGGTTGCATCTGTTTTCATCTCTCCTCCCAGCCCCTGTACTCGGTTTGCTCAGCGGGAGTAGGGAGATTTCTCTATCTCTGCTGCCACTAATGAAGCAGACACCAAGCCTGCCCAGTGCATCAACACACAGCGAAGAAAAGGAAAGCACAGAAAGCTGTAAGGCTCTGAAAAAGAGACTCTGAAGAAAGCATGTTGGGTAAGTGACTCTCTTTTCACCAGTCTCAGAACAGATATGTAAACCTAAAGATCACGTCTGATTGCAGACAAAGAGAATAAAAGGCAAAACCCAAACGCACAAGAGCCTGAATATGTATCTGCTTCAGCAGAAGTGTTGGATACAGTGGTCCCAGCCTAAAAGAGATAAAAAAGAGTCTAAAATCTGCAGCTTTTCTATTCCACCACTGCCAAGGTCTGTACTCTCAAGAACTTATTAGTTCTTCAGGCTGAGTTCCTTTACTGACAGTCGGCAAGAAATATATGCAGTCCCAGGCACAAAAACCTCATCAAGCTACCAAAAGCATCACTTAAATATGTAATCCTCACGTTAAACAACTCCTCTGAAAACACAGCTCACCTCTCCAAGGCATTAATTTCACAACTCTGAGAGATAAAACTGTTCCAAACAATCCTTATGTAATGACTTGTCTCAAGATGCTGGAGCTCCACGTGAAAATGCTGGGCATTGAGGCTTGTGGTGAAGACTTCAAGTGACCCAACAAATGCCAAAAGACCTCAAGGAAGAGGAATAGTGACCAGAAGGATGTGCAAAAAGAAGTGAACCATGAGACTTAACTCAGAGTCAAGCTACATGAATGGGCTCTAAAACGAAGAGGCACCACTTTTCATGTCCTGCCTACAATATACCTTGGCTAGCCATGTCCTACTGCAAGAAGCTTCCCACATAGAGGTAGGTGGATAGGACTTCCTTTATTTCCAATCAATGGTATCTGTGGCCTGTGTTAGGCAGGAGGTCAGATTCCATGATGCAGCAGTCCTTCTGACATTGCTAGCCAGTCACATTTTGTACTGTTGTTCTCAAAATGGTTGTATATCAGTAGATGGTTATGGGATCCCTCAGTTGCTGTGGGCAATTTAGTCTCATTTATGATGTGCTTTGAAATATCCATCCTCAGTGCCAGCTACCAGGTGAAAAAAGACATTTAGGATTTAACAAACATCATTCTCAAGGTGTCTTGTTCCCAATGCAGAGAGGAAAGGCGGCTACTGGAAGGAGAGGGGATTTTTGGGTGTTCTTCCATTGGAAGGAGCTGCTGCCAGGCCTCCTACTCAGCTAATGATCTTATCCACACATATCTTGGAAGCCTTTTAGCCTCCAAGGAAACATAATGGCACAGTGTAAGAAAGGCACTTACACTGAATTTTGCTACCTGTCTTCTCAAAACACCGCTGCTGCTAAAGTGGGAAGGGGCTCACTCAAAGGAATATGAAAAACCCGGCTCTTGGGCTTTGATCTTCTGTCGTGGTCCCAACATTGATGTGTGATTTGCTCTTTGAAGCACCTACAGGAACTTCAAACACAGTGCAGTGTCTGGCCAGTCCCCTTTCACAAAAATAAATGGATTTCTGATAACTCCTGATGAGTAATATTAACCGTGATGCATGTGGGAAACAACCAAGGTAGCACATAGATCTGAGAGCAGCCATCACCACTGCTTGCTCCAGGAATTACATCTATGTACCTACTACAATTATCAAGTGATACAGCTATTGGATAGATTGGATTGTGTTTGCAGTCACAGGCAGACAATTGCATGGATGGGCTGGAGATGGGTGGCAGTTGATTCAGGATTTTACAGTCACTTGGCACACCAGTTTTGCTGTTGGAGCATTGGCAGCCCTATAAATAAGTTATTGATTTCAATTTGGGGGCACAATATTGTTTTATCTCTGCAAACCACCTCCTGTTCTACCACATAAAATTAGCAAAACAAAATAAAAGTATCAAATATCTGCTGAGTTGCACTGGGTTAAAAAATCTGCCATTAGTGACATTTTAGCCTTCAAAACCAACAGCTAGTTGATACGTCCCGTTCTCCCAAATCAAGTTCTTTCTGCTGACAGTCATATCTTCCACAGAATCTACCTAGAAAGGGTGGGATTTGAATGAAATCTGATAAACCAAATGAATAGTTTTGGCTTAACTTTGGCTCATCTTGGGACTTTCTGTGGGGGTTGGGGGGAAGCAGACCATCAGTGCTCCCCGGTGTGGGTTTTTCAGAGGAAGCAGCTGGTTTCTGCTCAAAAGAAACTGTCAGGACAAGGACTCTCTCTCTCTTGGGAGTCTTTTTTTTTTTACTCCTCTGATGCTGCACAGTAATTTACACAGTAAATTGCTAATCCACTATGTTCTAAGCGACCAATTATCTGCCAGCACCCGAGCATAGCCGTCCAGAAAATGCCACAAATTCACTTCAGTTCAAACACAGAATGTAACTGAGCTGTACTTACATCTAATTTTGCTTCCCATTTGCAGTTTGGCCATAAACAGATGGTGTCTTGAAGACATTGTCCTGGTGAAGCTGAAGTGACTTGTAACAGAGCCCATGGGATGGACATCCCCATGGGGCTACACACCACTGCCCTTCCTCCATTCCCTTGGCAGCACTCCACCAGCTATAAAGCTTGTTTTTAGTAGGAAAATGCAGTTTGGACCTAGGCTTTTGGGCTATGCATTGATATTGTATCTAGGGAGTGGAAGGAATCTATTCTTTTTACTTTATTGCTTTTATTTGTTATCGTATTTTACTTGGAGCCAAGCTGGAGTTGAATACTGATACCTGGAAATGGAAGTTTAGTGTGCCCCCACTGCAACAACCACCCTGCTTTTCCAGATATAGGATCAGCTATTACAATACCACATTCTCAAGTAGCCTTGCAATTCAGAAAAGTCCTGTTGAGAAAAGTGTTTTCAAATTAACCTTTGAAATTGTGGCTGCTCACAGCCTTTCCCCAATTTGACTCATGGAACAAAGCCTGTCTCTCCTGAAATTCTATTAAAAATGCTAGCAAAATAAACCCATTACAGCTATAACAGCTCAGATTAATGTCAACATGTCCGGACATATGTTTAATTTCAGTTTGGAGACTTGAAGATTGGAATCCTCATTATGGGCACCATCAGCTGCTTCCAAACAGCTCAGGTCCAGAGAGATTCATTTAAAAGCAGGAACATCAAGGCAGAGCACACAGAACTGTTCAGATGGCACATTAATTTCAGTCACTTTGCTGAGGCTACGTTTGTCATGGTTGCAGATTCAATAACTTTCTCAAACCTGCTCCTGATGCAGTTTCATAGGCCTCTCTGCACATCTTTCTTCTCCATGGGAGACAGCAAGGGAAAACGGCCACTGTGGCCTTCAGGTGGGATTGATGGGCAATGAGGACCTCAGCAAAGGAAACAGGGCACCCACTCTGCTCAGCCTGGCTGTGAAAGAACCATCAGGAATCATGTACTGGGGCTGTTGTAATGATTCTGTACAGTGGGGCCATAGATGAGGACTGACTGCGCTGAGATGAGACTGAAAATTGAATGGCAGCTATTAAACCACTCGATTGTATGTACTTGAGAGAGAAACTAGAACACTAATCTATATGCATATTGACTCTGGTACGTAGAAAAGGAGGGTTGAGCTTGTATTCTGACAGTATTCAGGAACCTCGGTTGGCATTGAAAGCCTTTGCAGTGGGTGATATAGAAATGCAAGGCAGCAGACAGGTCTTTTCACAGATTTCCTGCCATTTAGCTTCAGATGACACAAAGGAACAGAACAAACAGGAAGGGAGGTGGATGAGAGCGATGTGAGATCACAGAGCTATGCATAATCTAAGCATATGCACGACCTGATTCTTGAGACAGCATGCTTATAATCACTGCTTAATCTTTTCTCTTCTGTCTCTTCTGAATCTTATAAGTATTGTTTTGCCAATTTCTCCCTCGATATGCAACCTCCAAAAGAGAACCAGAAAAGACAGATCCTCACTCATCCTCTGTTCCCATTGTCACCCACTGCTTTCAGGAGAAGCCTTGGTGTGGCTTCTTTCTGAGGTTATACACATTTGATGCTTCTGAATGTAGGTTTCTAAATTCCCCTAAACCCCCGAGACTCTGTGTTCTCAAAAAAAATAGTGCTGCTCAGTTTTGGTTTAGAACAATTTAAAAAAAAAGGTTTAAAAGAATGTAAATGTAAGGAATACAAAGTGACCTTTTGACACAACTGAGACCTGAGGGTGGACTCCACTGTTTGCAACACTTCCCAGCCCTCTGTCAAAACGAATGTTTCTTGTCCTCAGCAACATTTCAGTTATTCAGTGCAAACCTGTGAAGTGCTGATGAGTTGCAAAACAAATCTCAGTTGAAACTTCCCACAGTGAAGAAAAGCTTCTGTAGAAATAGTGGAATAAAGAGCATGGAGAATGTCTGAGTGCCTGCTAGAGGAAAGAATAACATACTGGGTACTGGGAAGAAGAATATCTAAAGCCTTGATCTAACCCATTAATTGTAGTGGAAAGCTGCTCAGTTACAGACATAGGGTTTGCTTGGGAGTAGAACAGCAGACCCTCACCAAAACTGTGTGTGTGTGTGTCTCAAACTCCAAAGTGCTGACTATTGTTTGTCCACTGGAGAGTCACTAGTGATGGGAACATTCACAGCAGAAATCCCCCAGACAGACTTGTATTTGGTGCACTTGCCAGCACAGTCCTGTGGGCAACGAGTGGAGCAGACTAGGGGGAGTTAATTGGGATTTAAGAAGAAATTACACATGTCTGGCTTGAAAAAACATTCTCTGAAGCAGCTCCAAAGGTTTAAGAGCAAGCCATCAGAGACAAATTAAGGGGTAAGCTTCACGTGAGATGGTCAAAGTACATGATAAATGCAATTAATAAAGCACTAGATTTGATTTTTACATTCAATCCTGGACAGCAGATAAAGCAGGAAACTGCTCTTCTGTGCCAGGAGCAGGCCAGCTAACTAAGGGCAGTCACGATGCTTTCTTTCACTTTGCCCCTGGGGATAAGTAAAGGACTATAATCTCTCCCTGGATATACTGTTATCTCTTGATTCTCTTGTACCATCCCAGCTCCCTTGGCAGTGGCTTGGGAAGAAACTGTAGTCCAGCCTACTCCTGCTTTTCTCCAAGCCTTTTCCACTTTCCCAACAGAGAAAATTATCTGTGTGCCAGCCAAAATCTGGATAACAACAAGTCCTCCACACCCAGAGGAAGCAAAATGATACAGGGAAGTAACTGATCTTTCTATCTACAGCCCTGGCCAAGCAGTCACACACCTGAACCTCTCAAAAGCTTTTCCTTTCTTACTGTATTTTTTCCCTACATCATTTTGCTTCTTCACAGATACCAGTAGGTATCTGGAACCATTTCAGCAGAATACAGCCTAAAGAAGAACTATTATGTTTGCTACCATCAGTAAATACTCATCAGGTGAAAAGAAGCCTGAGGAGGAAAAGGAGATGGAGGAGTAAGGGTAGAAATAGGCTGGAGGTGAAAAAATGGGCCATCTGTCTGATTTCATACTTTTTGCAAAGTAACCAGGAGCTTGGCATATGTTGTACATGGAGTAGAAAGGGTTGTGCTGAATATAAAACTGTCCTGAACACTTGAGCTATGTGCAGATGTAGCATTGCTCATCAAAACAGTCTCCAGACTTGGCAATGGACCGAAGTAAAGGCACAGGCAGGTTCTTCACCAGGGGAACTTACAGACTTCAGCGTGTGCCTACGCTGGCAGAATCGGTGCCTGTCAGAGCAGAGTGGGCCAGGCCACATCTCTAACTGCTTTAGGAGCCCTGTGAATGCCCTTCATTGATATTTGAAACACAAATAGACTTTCCATGGCTCGGGATGAAGTAATCCCACAAACAGCACTTCCAAACTGCATTCAATAATGTACCAACACCTCAAAGCTCTTGAAAGTCAATGTAGTGTTTTGACAGATCCCTCTAAACACTGTGGCCATTGCATAGTTACCTCGGGCTATCTTTTCATCTCCAACATGCTTCAGCCCTTTAATGTAATATTTAGACCAATGATTTTGCCCGGATGAAAGGATCTATAAACGTAAATGCCACTTGCTAATTCTCCCTACCACAAAATAATGGCATTAGGACACCATACAATAAGAAAAAAATTAAGCTAGTAATTTATACAGTCGAATTAGATACACTAACAAAAGAGAGAGACAATTATATACCACAGTAAAACCTTCAGTGCACAGACTTCAGCGTTGCTCAGTCTTTAGTGCTCAATTAGGGTGAAATTTACTTTCAATACAAGACATAATGCCAAGGGCTCTCACACCCTGGGTGAAAATATGGGATTTCATCTCATCTGCCTCCATGCAAAGTCTCTTCCATTCTGGTAAAGCTCAAGGTTTAGCTCTAAAGAACAATTTGATTTGCATTACACGTTGCTCTAACAGGCTGCAGCATGCAGATTTATCTGCTGAATGAATATATTCTAATAGGGCTGATGATCTGTCTTTATAGTGCCATTTGATTAACAACAAATTTATTCACTTGACAGCTGTATTCCTTAATCAGGTATTCACTAAGCAAGAGCCGTATAAATATGTTCAAATGTCAGATTTATGGATCAGAGACTACAATAATTTAATTTGCAGGAAGGTGGATTGTCTATACTTGTAATTAGTTTCCCTTTAAATAGGCTCATTGTATGTACAGATTTGTATACATCCAGGGCCTGATTTTCAGAGCATGTCCAACTAGGCAGCATTCCCTTCCTCTAGAGCCTAATAGAAGTCCTTTGGCAAGTCCTTTCAAGCCCTGTTGCTCGATTATATTGGACACTACACGAACATAGCCTGGGATTTGAAGGTTTTATAGGGGTTTCATCTCCAAAACTGAGCAATTCATATATTTGCAAGTGCTTTGCACCTGGTCAGTCTCTGCTTGTCATTCCCATAACCTGAACACACACAAAGAGGTACTGGCAATGTACATACACCAGTAAATGGCAGAAAAAGAAATTACTGAAGAGAGTATCTTCAGTCAAATGGATCCTAGTTGTGATAATAACAGAAAATGATCATAATTATCAGGGAGAAATATTCTGTCTGTAGAATTCAAACCAGGCTTTTAAGGTAGGTTATAGACTAAGTTGACAAAAGTATTTTTACCTTTCTTTTTTGAACAGATTCTCTAGCATCCACTTTTACCCTTCATGGGAGGCTAGAAGAAAAGGGGAAAAAATGTAAAAAGGGGATGTGAAATAATCCTTGGTTTATCAGGTGTAAGTACTGTTATTTTGATATCTGTACAGGAGGTAACAGGACTGGAGCAGTCAGACTCCAATTAAAGTCAAAACTGAAACAACTGAGAAGACATAGGCAGTTTGAACAGTGTTAGTGGCCTCTAGTTTGGTGCACTACAGGTATCCAAGTTGAAACTTAGAGCACCTACGTTTAGAAGATTGAATTGTCTCCCAAGAACTGTGAACACCTGCAGAGGACTGCTCAGAGCAGCTACCTAAAAACACACAAATATCCTCAAAATGATCCAGCTTATCATACTTAGCCTAAATAACTTTTGCATTTGACTTGAAATCTTCCAGGAAACCTGGTAAATCGTGGTGGCTGGAGAAGAACCTCAACCCCCCTGGAATTCCTTTCACAGAAAGGGAACACGTAGCATATTGCAGATACTCAGCTGCTTGCTTGCTGTCTGGCTGACCCCAGCTCTCCCCATGCTGACACATGCACCGTCCTCAAAGCCTTGCTAGTTACTCTCTGAGCAAAGAGCTGAGTGACACCTCTTGACTCTTCAGGAGATCACCAGGAATTAGGGCACAGAGGAAGCAAAGTCAGGAGAAATGCAAAGACAGGGAGGCTTTGGTCTCAGACGTGGAGTCTGCAAGGCAGGTTTTGTTCCCTTGAGATGGTATCGAAGCCATCAGCTGCTGCTTTCAGCCTTGCACAGTGGTGGATGTGACAGGCTGATAGAAAGCAGATTTATGCCATGTATTTCATTGTAATGAATTATTAGACACCAAAAAAAAAAAGAGATAAGAACAAAGATGCATTCCCTACTGCTCTAAAGCCTAAGCAGAGCATGCTAAACTCCTACCCGTATATGTTGTAAACACTGTATGCTGAAGCCACATCTTTTCATGTTAGCTGAACAATTTCTCTGTGGTGTGTCCTTTTAGTACAGTGTGTCACACACACCGAGTTTCTTTATGTATCAGCTATGCCACTGCAGGAAGTTGTACTCAAACCCCAAGCATGGCTCTACAAGCAAAAGGAGTTTTAGTATCAGCAAGACTCTCAGTACAACTCCACCTAGAACTAGCCTGAGGTTTTTTGAAGCAGAAAGGGTTAAAGGTCTAGTGCAGATTCCCTGATCGTGCTGACCAAACATGTTACAGGTGGAGACCGTGTTCTAACCCTGCTTTGGTTTCTGACTGCAACCATTTCAATGAAGATCACATGGAAGTCCCAGGGATCTTACCTATGCTCCTGCACCAGCCTGGTACACCCAGCTGTGGCTTATACCCTGCCCGTGGAAGGGAAGCAATAGTCATCTTTAAATAAACAAATGGCTGAAAATCATCCTTCAGTCCCAGCTGAATGAAAATTTGGACTGCCTTGTTTGTGGTTTTAAATTAATTTACTGATCTATTGCCTTTCAAACATGTATCACATGTAGGGAGGCTGATCCATTGCCATTTAATATACAGCATGGAGTTGAACGTTGAGACGGATATGAGACTAATAGTTCCTTGCAATATTTAAGTCTACTGAGCCCTGCAGATCTCCTCTTCTAATATGACTTGATTTATCAAATCTGATTTGAGACTTACAGCCTATAGAGAGACAAATCTTAAATTCCTAATCCATTTGGCAACGAGTAACTTCTTTGCTTTCCTACTTCATCTTCCTTACTCACTGATCTGAAGGGTTAGAGTTTTAAACTCATTTAGTAAGGACCAAAAGAAAATGGATTGTATTATAAGTTTAGACAATTATGTATGTCCTGATACTGAGAGTAAATAAAATTTGAGTGCCTGTTTGCTGTGCCACTAAATGCAGGCCACCAAAGTGATGACCTGTGATGGAAGATGCACAAGACTTGCTGCAGAGTGTACAGAATTGGAGCCAGTTTGTTGCTCTTCTTGAAAATGAGTTTCCAGTGGCAGTTGTCAGGCAACTGAAACGACACACTTCTAATAGTTAGAGATTTTTTGAGGCATCCCTCTCCCAAAGATGAGTCATATTTAAAAGCTGTGGAGCTGAGGTGCTGAGGGCCAGGGGTTAGTGGTGGGCTGGGCAGGATGAGGGGAGGGCTGGGACAGCAGCAGCTTCAGGGGCTTTTCCAACTACAATGATTCTAAGATTTTATAGTCAGGTGCTGAAGAGGAGAACTGTTCCCTCTTCACAAATGAATGCTGGCAACCGCAGGTCACTTAAGGTTAATATCAGCCCACTACTAAGGTCTGTGGAGGACTTTTATCTTACACAGCACTGGGTCATAGAATCACAGAATAGTATGGGCTGGAAGGGACCTTTACAGCTCATCCAGTCCAACTCCCTGCAGAAGCAGGTTTCCCTCGCTCAGGGGTCACAGGAACATGTCCAGGTGGGTTTGGAAACCTTCTAAGAATAAGCCTCCACACCCTCCCTGGGCAGCCTAGGCCAGGGCTCCCTCACCTCAACAGGGAAATAGTTTTTTCCTTATGTTTCAATGGAACTTTTTGTGTTCCAGCTTCTTTCCATCACCTCTTGTTCTGTCCCTGGTTACAATAGAAAAAAAAGTTCTGCCCCAACCTCCTGGCACCCACCATTTAGATATTTGTAAATGAGATTCCTCCTCAGTTTCCTCTTATCTACACTAAAAGTCACGTATTTTTTTCAGTCACTTAGCTTTTCCTAGCCTGTGCTGCTTTTGCAAAAGAGTTTTCTGCTACAAGCTGTTCCCAGCCTTGCTGGCAGCCCCATTAGACAACTCTTCCATGCCCCTGAGCACAGTCAATCCAACATGGCTTCTGCTGCTTTGTCCTGCCTTGTTTAAACCCACTCAGTCACTGGGCTTGTTCTGCCTTCCTAGAGAGACTGTCCCGTCATAGATGCCTTTTTAAAAGGAACCCTATAAGGCTGACTTAACTTCTTCAGTTGAAATGGGCTGGTTTTGAGTGTCTGGCCCTTTGTCTTTCAGTTAATGGCTTAAGAAATCCAATACACAGTGCAGTCCAAATCAGAAATACAAAATAAAAAGTACTAGGCCCTTTATTTCTTGCTCAGAGGCAAATTGCGCAACTTTAATTTAACAGAAAATGATCAGCTTTATGACTAGGTGTGTTGCAAATAAACTGACAATCTTTATACAATACAATTACTTTATTTTATGTGATATTATTATTATCTGAGCCATCTGACACTCTTATGGATCATATAAAAATTCCTCTTTTAGTATAACTCTGTTCTTAAATAGATCTCTTTGTACTACATGAAATAACCCCCTCCTTTCTCCCTAGCATTTACAGTCTCCAGAATAATCAGAGCTCTATCATATCCCTTCCTGCTTGAGCAGAGGGATTTAACACCTTGGTCAAAGGAAGGGTTTCCACTCGGTTGAATGACTATTGGATCATCCCCAAAGCATACCTATGGGAACATTCCAGCCCGTGGGACTAGAAGAAAGACTTTCCTCCAGCTGATGTTTTTGACTAATAAAAGATTATGTTTCTGCACTGAGAATCATGGCAATCCAGCTATTTTGCTTCTGTTCCCTCAATAAACTCATTCAAGTGGCTGGCAGCGAGTGGCACAGCACCAGACCAAGCAGATATACCTGTTCATTATCAACTTCCCTCGCTACATGCCACCTATTTAATTCTTCTGATCCTTCCCCTCAAACCTCTCCTCAGCCCTGGGATGCTGTTAGCAGCTCTTCTCCTTGTTCAGTACAAATCCCTCAAGAAAACAGACAGGTAAATGCCATTATGTTTTACAATCACTTAAAAGCAACAAAATTTCACCTGCTGTGTTAATTCACTCTTTGCCACTTGGCAAGAGGCAGTTTCTTCCCTCGCTCTCACTGCCCTGCAGCCCACAACTTGAATACAGCTGAAGGGGCCAAGATTAGCTTTGATTTAACATGGCACAAGGTATCCATGTGGCTTGGATCTGCAGCCCCTCCCCATAGCAGCATCCTCTCTTGCCCTGAGCCTTCCCCACAGCAGCACCCTCTCTTGCCCTGAGCAGCTGAAGCACACACAGCTCAGTCTCTCTGCAGCAATAATCCCTCCAGAGAAGGGCTCAAACATAAAGATACCTTTGTTACAAGGCAAGCAGAGTAAAACAAGTTGCATTCAATCAAGCATCCAGATGCAGTGGCACGATTCCCGGCACAAGGATCACATGCACCTGCTTTGAGGGACCTACACGGGTTTTCTTGTCTCTGCTGATGATATTGCCTGCCATGGAAGAAATGCATCTCTCTGATTGTCTTCATGTGGGGAAGATATATGGCATCTGCCATCACAGTTTAACTCTTGCACCCCAGGACCACCTCCACATACCCCACTGTCTGAGATTAGATGCTGAGGAGGAGTCAATAAATAGAGATCAGAAGCCAATTGCCACCTCCAAAAAATGTGATGGGGTCTGGGGGAGACAGCAGGGGCTAAGGCCCCCCAAGCAAAGGCTCCTGCCAGTGCTGGGTGGAAGGAACCCAACCCCATGGGTCCATCAAATTAGTGACATTGCATCGACAGGATGCTGTGACTGAAGCAGCCTTTCTCCAGCCACATAGTGTGTGTCAGGATGGAGTTGCCTGTTTTTTTCCTGTATTAACAGGACTGAAGATTCCTGTGTTCTTTACAGCATTTATCTCTTTCTGGCTGCTTCCAGCATGTAATCCAAATCATTTAGCCATGTATCTAAAACCTATTTTCTCCTGGGAATGTGTGGAAAACACTTTGCTTTTTTAGCAATAAGTGCATTGCTGCTGTAAACAAGATTATTCCAAGCTCTTTTTAATGAAGATAATTAAGAATACATTATAAAACAGATTATTGGTAGTAAGCAGCGAGTAGTAAAGCCCATTTATATAATATCTCCACATTATTAGGTCTATTCTGCTAGAACTGCAGACACAGGCATTCTGGCCTTTCCCTTAACACCACTGGTCACAATTCTTTAAAACCTGTTATGGAAAGGCCTATGCTCTAGGAATAACAAATGCTCTTTATTCTTAAATACAACTGGATGAAAAAGTAAACAAATATTTGTCAATATCTAGTGTGCTAAACAGCAAAAACAGGAAAGAAATTATCCCCAGAAATTATGTAAGCCATTGGTATTTGGGGATCTGTTAAAATAAAATACATGTTAAAGCAAAATGAAAGGGAAGGTGATGGAGCATTGAGCCATTGGCTAGGAAGGTATGAAGAAGAAAAACTCTGTTTACCATAACAGCAAATCTTATTGTTTCCTGGATACTCCTGCAACATCATGTGATTCTGAAGAGCATCTTGGCTAATTTAGAGAAATTACGTCTCTGTCTCCAACGTGTGACTAAAAGATGAAGGCACCCTCAGAAGGAGGGTTCTGGTTCCTGCTATCACCGCTTGCCATATGTCTCAGCTTTTTTCCTCCACTTTCTTAGCTTCATTTGCTATGGAAACAAGGCTTGTGTGATCCTGCTGTCTTTCTCATTCCTTTCACCTCACACTTAACTTCTAAGCCTGTAGGTCTGTCTTGATCAAATTTGTCAGAACAGTAGAAAGCTCAAAGACAACTGGATCCTCAGAATTCTGGAGAGGACAGGCAGCCAGTGAAAGGGAAAAAGAGAAATAGAAACACATGCGTGTCCCTTATAAATGCCCAGTATGGGGTGAAGAGCTCTATTATAAACTAATGGTACTGGACATAGGTAGTCATCATAAGGTAAAGGTCTTGAACTTGCAAAAGTTCACACTGGAACCTTCCCCAGTAAAAATTCAGTCAGCCACTGCATACACATCCATAGACAACAAGGCTTCATTAATTTTTAGTCCTCACGGATCTGCTTGTATTTTCTATTCTCCTTCTCTAGTCTCTTCTTCTATTAGAACTAGAAATACAGTGTCAGCCAGGCAAATCTTCTTCACTATCTCTTCTGCAGCATTGCTGTGTTTGCTACTGGAAATGAAGCTAAAGCAAAGTCAGCGATATCACCACATCAGAGCTGGAAAAGCTGATCAGATCACAGGCTATCTCTGTTTCTCTGCTAGTATGACTGCCAGGAAAAATCTATCCCACAAAAGACAGAGAATGCATCCTTTTTTTTTTGCTAATCTCTTCTTGCTCTTCTTGTGAGTGTCTCTTTTCTCCCCCCTCCACTCAGGAATTAGAATTAGGTTTCAACAAGAACAATAGCAGCAGCAGTAACATCAGTTCCATGATCTCAACTAACTGCTTTTTCTTCCCAAATATGTTTTGAGTTGGGTTGTTTTTTTTTTCATTTGCACCACCTGAAAGTCTCCAAATTCAGGTTTTCCTTAGAAAAAGAAAAGCTCTCTCAGCAGCTGAAGGAAAAAGGATTAAGGGATATTGTTAAAATGAAAGCCCTGTTTAATACCTGACATCCTCAATTCTTTATCCATTTTACTTTTTTCTATATCTCTAATGAAAGGTTAAAAAGATCTTTAAGGCTGATTGTTGCCATGGGATTAAGCAACCTGGAGTCTGTTAATTCAAATCCCAACAGTTTGTTTAACTAGTTAGTGTGTAACACTAGCAGGGTCATGCTGACATCCTTATTTCAAGCCCTCTCTTCAGATAATGTAATTGGGCCACTCCTGATGACTTACAATTAAATTTAAGCTAAAGTTCACACGCAAAAATTTCTGTCTATTAGCCTGTGTCAAGGAGGTTGGTGTTGTGAGCCCTGAGAATTTAAAATCAAAAAGAAATGAGAACACAGTGTGTCTCATGACTGGGTCAGATTTCCCCAGTATGTTTTTAACACTGAAAATTGACATTGTTCCTTTCCATGGCTAGTGGGGTAAGGGGGAACAAGGCCCATGTTTGTGCTAGGGCTGGAGTTCCATCATACTTTCCTCCTTTCTCAAAACGCTTACAAATCTTCCTTAAACTATGACCTGCTCTGAACACATTTAATTTCCTGTCCTCTGTTGAATGACTGCCTCAACCTTTCCAAGGTCTGCCTTGATATGTTGAACTCACTGATGATCTGTTGAGGAGGCTTGAATGATAAATAAGATATCAGGTGAAAGATAAATTCAATCTTGTATTCCAAGTCTACTTTTCTCATGCTAAGAACAATATTCTCTGTGTTACCAGAAAAGAAATGAAAAGAAATTGGTTTTGGATAAAGGCTGAAAATCTGAATATCTTGTATATGGACAAGGGGTGATGGGATGAAACTGGAACACAAAAAGTTCCATTTTCCATAAGAAAAAACAATTTCACTGTGAGGTGAGGGAGCCCTGGCCCAGGCTGCCCAGGGAGGGTGTGGAGGTTCCTTCCTTGGAGGTTTTCAAGACCCTCCTGGACACGTTCCTGTGCCCCCTGATCTAGGCGGACCTGCTTCTTTAGAGTGGAGTTGGACTGGATGATCTCTAAAGATCTTTTCCAATCCTTAACCATTCTATGAGATATATATATATATATGGTAGATATGCATACAAGGAATATATAGGCACATGGAAATGCAAAAGATTTTTAGTACAAGTCTATCTGATTTGCAACACGTTCTTAATTCTAAATCAGAGGTCTTGGGGAAGGGGGTTATCTGTTTGGTTTTAAGTTTCTGCAGTAGTTCAACCTTGGCCATTTAGAAATATTCACACACATCATAACTATTTCATAGAAGCTGTGTGTGCATGTATCCTGTATGCAAACCATGGTGCAAACAGCTATGAGTAACTTTGCCCTTGTAAACAACTCATGAAAATGAACTTAAACACACATAACTGTCAACAGCTGCATGCCATGAGCAAAGCAATGCAATCCTTCATTGAGACAACTACTGTAAATGTCAACCAAGGAAAAGTCAGTCCCTTCTGTGAGGCACAATAAACGATTTTAGAATCCAGCAAGGCTGAACCTCATAACACTGAAAACCTTAAACGGAGACTCTCAGTTTAAATGAGTCAGGAGAGTCAACAACTGCAAGCTGAGCTGAGCTTCCAGGCTCTCCATAGTGCTCCCTAGAAGGGGTTTTTTATCTAAAAAGCTATTAAGCCATTAATTCCCATTTTAAAGGAAACAAGAGAATAGACAGAATTTCAGTCAGGACCCTCCACAACAGACCTCCCCTGTGTGACTAATGAAGTATTGAGGAAGGTGAATGCACATAAGCTCACTCTGAGTAAAGCGAGCACTACCTTGGAGAAAGCTTTTGATGAGAGGAAATTGCTCTGTATTAAGAGCTCTCTAGAGCCAAGGCAGAGACAAAAGTTACATTCAGTTCTCTGTAAATGAGTTCTGCTCTCTGTCTTCACAACTTTAACTAAACTGAAGAAAATGGTTGAACGGTAAGACTTGGTTGCTCTTGAGACTCCATAATTTGCTCGATGAATGCTTTAAAAAGAGATGGGCTGGAAAAGAAGATCATTGAATTTAAGCAAAATATAGTAGTCACATCACTTTTGGTATCAAGAGGCAAGGTACACGATTCAAAGATGAGAAAGGAGCTCATCTGTAAAGGTAGGAAGCTGGAATAACAATGAGTAAAAGTTTCATTAGCAACATTGTCCTCGGTGTAGAAAGGATACTACCTGTCCTCAGAGAGCAAGAAAGCATTCAATTATTGTTCATTAGATGGACAATTGCATCAGATACTTGCAGGGCAACAGGAAGAAATTTAGATGAATAATCTAATTTATGGCAGGGGATGTGATGATGAAAAATGCTTCATTTAGTGCAACAACCCTTGGATCAAGAGAGTATCGTGGAGTCACAGTCTCTCTCCTTTCCTTCTTGCACTTAAGATTTAGTTCCTCAAGTTCCCAGTCCCTCCCTTCTCTCTATCTGGAAATTTCTAAGTTTGGTGCACTGGATCCCAGTATGAAGAACTTTTCACAACCATTTCACTGTAGGCATGACAGAGTAGAGCAGTAACCCACAGAGCTGATCTTTGCAGCTCCTGTTTTGGAATTATGGCTGAAGCTTTTTTCTTTTCCCTTTACTTTTCTTTTTAATCAAGCTAGAATTTTCTTCCTTTAAATAAGTCTTTAAAACCTTCTCATTTTCTCTGGATAATATAGATCAGAACCACATTGTTATACTCTAAGAAAAGGACTATTTTTTGTCACTTGGAAACCCACGCCTCATTTTGAACTGAAATAAACCCACTAATAAAATTAATCAGAAGCACTATTCCTCTGGAGAGAGTCAGGGAAAATATGATGGCTTATAAACTGAACCCCAGGTTCCAATAATACAGCACAGGTAATACTGAGGAACAAGACCTTTGCTAGCTGGGACACAGCACACCTCAGCAGAAGGTTGGGAAATTACTGCAGGGAAAACAGCACAGATAAGGACAAAAAACAACTAAATTTGGCCAGATAATAAAAAGAGGCTGAAGACACACCAAAATTCTTGCAGAGGATCTGCAAGAACCCTGAAGATCCTTGTTTACTGCTCAGGACCAAAGCCACAGGTATTAGATGGGCTAAAACTGCTATTGTGTGCACATCCTTTTGGGGCATCCTGTTAGCAATGCCTTGTTTCCAGAAGGATAAAGCACACACGTATCCTGTTAGAGTTGATTATTTAACAGCAGTGAAATTCAGGCTGAAGTGGTGGGAGCACAACTAACAAGACACCTAAATTACCAGCCCTGAACGAAAATTGGGATATCACTTCTGTCTGAGCCTCCTTTCAAGCTTTTTCTGTAAAATAGAGATAGTTACGGCAATTTCCTAAGCTCAGAGGGAGGGTCAGGTAGTGTCAGCAAGGTATTTTAGATTTGTAAAACACTATCTGTGCCAAAAGTTAATGTCAGTTGGCTGCAACGAAAGTGCAGGGCATGGCTAATGGAAGGGATAACAGACAACAGACAGTGGACTTTGTTTTGTAATTTTTATGACTGAGAGATGAACTGACAGAAGCTGACAGTGATGAAGAAAAGGTGCTGCTCTGGAAATTGGCCAGCTGAATCTGAAGCTGCTATCAACAGAAAGGGAACAGATGCAGCATTTCTGTAACAGGCCATGAAAAACACAGACCGTGGCTACAGTAAGACACCAACACTTGGTTAACCTCTTTCCAACACTGAAAAGCTAACAAAGTATTAGTCGAGCTATAAAAGGAGGCCTGATGTAGTGATCATGATAAACTCATGCTTGCTAAGTAGCTAATGTTAGTTTCTGCTATGAATTCCACTCAACTTTGGAGGACTTTTTGTGTGCACATGTGTTGTTAACTCAGCTATAAACAAGCAGCAACGATGTAAGGAGTCTGATAAGGTTTGTGCTGTGCAAGGTTATGAGACATGCCATAAAATTAATAACTAAAACCAAGGCACAGAGCTCATGGACTTCTATTCCACAGGGTTTTTTCTCTCCACTTTGTCTGAGAAACTGGATAAGCCACAGTCCTCTGGGACTCCAGCAGCTCTGAATCTATCCAACAAGAAGGCCATGTTCATGTTCTTCAGGATGATGTGATTTACCTTGCACCACAGAGGTGATATGATGTCTCTCATGCAGTATTTTACCAAACAAGAAGCAAGTACTGAGTGGTTTAGAGTTGAGTGCTGGAAGGCACGCTAAGAAGTTTCCTTTCTACTGTAAGCTAATGTCTCTTCCACTCACTGGACCTGAGAAACAAAAGGAAGGCTCTGCTATCTGTTTGATGCCTCTTGACACTGATGCCAACTACTTATTTGTACTTTTCAACAGAAAACACCTTTAACTGTTTATAACACAGCCTCAGACACTTCAGGTGCTGGATTTTCTTTGGTTCATCTTGCCTTCTGCTGGTTGGTGGACATCTGCTACAAGTTGCTTTTGTTCTTTTGCTCCATGACCAAATGCTGTTTTTTCCTTCAAGCCCCAGAGGCACTGCAAGCAGCAGCTTTGCACCCTGAATGCCACGTTTACATCCTGATTGCATTGCTGTGCTCTCACAGTCTAAGTACAGGGCAAAGTCTTCAGGGATATAGGTGTTTTATTTTTATTTACTGTGTTAACATAGATTTCAAATAGCTTCCTTTAAAAGCCCTGTCAAAAGCTTGAAAAATTTGACCATACAATAGAAATAATCTTCATTTATTTATAGACCCAAGGCTGTAAAAGAGAACAGAATCCAACAGCCAGCTTACCTGAGGAACAGGGCTGGCATTCATGGAGGGATGAAAAGCAAGTTGTGTAGATATATTTAAAGAGACCTGGTTTGTCTCTAGTACAGTTGTAAGAGGATGACTATTAAAATCATCGCATAATCAGGGAGGAAATACTTGGCTGGGCTTTTTAATCTTGTTTGCACTCCATGACACAAGCTTTAGCACTGCAATGACACTTCTTATTTTTACTTTCCAGTTGACACCTTTATCTGGGCAGCCAGACTGGATTTATAACACTGCCTTGACCACATGAGTTTTCCTTTCTTCATCTACTGGTTGGTGGCCATCAGCTGCTATGTGCTGCTTTGGCATTTTGCTCTGTGCCCCAGCTTCTTTCCTTCAGAACTTGCTCTAACTGGGCAAAGATACCTGTGTCTGTGGGACTCAAGATAGTTGGTTACAACTAGCTCAGTGTATTTATCCAACTTCTCCAGCACAGTTATTGTCACTGTGGATCTGAAAGCAATAACCTCATACTGACACACCAGCATCTCCTGGACCCTCCAAAGGGCTACACCAGTCTTTTCCTTATACATCTCTCCTTTGATGGGCAGCAAGCAATCCATTGCTGTGCTCCTCAAAGACCACAGCCCATCGACAAATAGAAGGTGGCATTTGCATCCCCACAGATTCACTCACATTGAAATCTCTGTCATAGCTACTGAGGTAACACACAGACAACAAACTACTGTGGGTAACAACTCACATATTTTTTCCTAAGCAGGATCCTGATACTTAAACACAGTGACTAAAATACTGCAGTGATTTCAGGATTGCCATTCCTGGGAGTGCAGTAAAAAGCTTCTGTCTGGTGGATTCCTTAGTAGCTCAGCTCAGGCAGGGAACGGATTAAGTAAGAGAAATCCTTAATTTTTGATATTTTTTTAAACCTTGTGGTTTATGGGGGAAAGATGCTAAAGGCCATAACTTGCAATTACACACAGCAGCAAGTTTTTTATGTGTTTTAAGTCTACAAGTACATTTTTAAAAAGCTTAAGAATGAGAAAGATAATTAAAGAAAACTCAGGAGTCAGTAAAATATCTGGACTGTATTTAGTGTTAGCAAAAAAATCACAGCAAAAATAAACTTCATATAGAGAGGTTTATTATTTTAAAAGTGGCTTCATTCTACCAGCAAGGTTTGGGGATGACTTTTAATTTATTGGCACGTGAGAAGATCTCTTTCAGAACCATAACCTAGGCAAAGGAGGAGAACATGGTGGGGTTTTTTGTGGGAGTTATTTAGGGGGTAGGGCTCAGTTTGTTGAGTTTTTTTGGTGAGTGTGTGTTTAAACTTTGGACAATATAAGTGTCAGAACTAGGGAAGAGAAGGGCAGATAACATGAAGCTCATTCCAGCAACCAGAGCAAACCTCTCCATTCTAGCATGGGATAATTCTGGCCAACAATTTACATTGAAACTGTGGAAATGGAAAACTACCTTGCACTTGACATTCCAACACAATAACAGTAAGTTATTGTGAACTTACTGCCCTAGGAGGTCCAGCACTGACCCACACCAGAGCTGTCATTGCCACTGACCTTCCAAAAGCTCTTCCCAAGACTACTCCACCTTTGACACTAGCTTTGAGGCGTCATCTCCCCCCTTTATTCATTTCTGCTTGGTTTTACTGATATAGAAACATTGCTACACTGGTCAGAGCCACAGGATCAATAAAGCAGAGGAGGAAAGAACTGCATCCCACCTGCCTCGTCCATCACTGGCAAACCTGGCAGCTGAGTTCTGCTGCCTCAATTCCATTTTTTCACTTGACAAAAAGCCTCTTTCACAGCCTGCTGGTGGAGAAACCTAAAACCTTATATACATTAAAGGCAACCAAATTGATACCCTGTCAGATGAAGAGAATCTCTCTTTATCTCGTGAGAGTTAATGGTGATTTATTAAGCAGAACAGACAGGTCCCAGGACAGATTTGCAAGGACTTATCAATCAGGAAAAAAATTCCTCCAGAGGTCTGGACTGAGCTTATTTCATGCTTTTTATTTAGAAGATGAGAGGACAATGAGACTTCAGTTTGAAGTACTTCTCAGGTAACACGAAGCTTTAGAAAGATAAAAGGCTAGATGAAAAAGGACCTCTTCAGATGCCAGTACAATCTCATGTCATCACAGAAATGCCACTAAGGAAACAGGTATAAGTGAACAAGATTTGAGGGATGGTAAAATAAACATGGGAGCTTGTAGGGAAGATTCCCAGTGAAAAGGAAAGTCTGAAAATAAATCAGTGCAAAGCATACTGCCTTAGATCTCAATAACAAACACAAGCAAAACACCTTCAAATAACTGAATTCATGATCTCACCACATAAATTTCTGGCAGACTCACGGATCTCTTGACCCATCAAGGTAGGATTCTTTGCCCAAAAGTAAATATCTCCATTTCAACAAGTCACTTTGAACTGCCTTTGAAATCAAAGGGGAGAAAACAGTATTTTAGGGTGTGTTTCTCACTGGTGCTAACACAGCAGTCAGGTTAATCACCCCATAAAGAATTCACTTCTCTCTAGTGACTTGAGGGTCACTCAAGTCCAGTAACATGTCTACATTGTGGATCTCTAAAGTTCAAAGGGACGAATCTTCTTCAAATGACCATCTCACTATTAGCCTCTCATGAACCAGCCTTTGACAGAACAGGAGATGGGAGAGATTTAATTGGTCTCTCTGATTTTTAGAACTATCTTACCTGTATTTTAGTTTTCTTCTTTCCAAATCCAGAGCTATTGCTGAAGGGAGGTTGGAAGGACAGCAGAGCAGTTACCTCCTGTAAAACAGAGTCTGAGGGAAGCAGGTGCTGTCCAAGGTGTTCTTCACAGTGTGCAACAGATGAAATAGTGGAAAACTATCTCAATTTTGATGAGAAAACACATGCAGATAGGACCATGTTCTTTGGCTGTGTCCATACTAACAGTTTAGGAAGCACAAAGAGACTCTAGCAGACCACAAGTGTATAGAAACACTTCTCACATTCAGTAACTTCACTGAAGGATCACTTCTTGCACCCATTTTGACCAATCATTGTCTACTGGAAAGGATGTGGAAGCAGGGTTCACAGAGCAGGATGCCTGCAGCAGTAGCATTTAAAGCTCTTTGCTAATTGTCTCAACAGGAGAAGAAACCATCAGATCTTGAGCTCAGCCACATGCTCTGCACACCTCCAGCTCTCTGCATGGCTGTGGCAGCACTGCTGCTCAAACTCTGACCACCAGGAAGATGCTCATGATCTGGTTTTTCAGGAGACTCTTCCCCAGCTCTCATCCTTTCCTTTGAAATGAGCCTTGCAGACAGAGAGCATGGGGCTGCTTGGGGTGTGGGAAAGCAACATTAACCACCTTTAATAAAAGCCAACTCTTATGTTCTAGTGACAACAGGCTATACAAAACCAGAGCTGGGGCTGCATCATCCCTGTTTTGTGAGATTTATAGCCAAGCAGCAGGATCTTGCCTTGGGCTGCTGCAAGGCTTCTCTCATGCAGTGCTTTAAGTTTAGAAAACTGGAATAGAATTTGCCTTCCCTGCTTGAATTGAATTATAAATATAAGCTTTGTCTCTGTACTCCCTTAAAATGCAAATGAACTTCACAAAAGAGAGTCGACATTTACAAGACTTTTTTTCACCCTAAAACATAGAGGAGGTGAACTCTACCTTGGCAAGTGACACAAGTTACAGGACTTGAAGGGAATGGGGGAAAAAAAAAAAAGCAGGTTGTCCTATCAAAGATTCTGTATGTGTTCTAGAGTCTGCAGCCATTCAAGATCTCTTAGCAGGGAAACAGAACCTGACTCCCAGAACAGCCCAAGTCATAAGAAAATTGCTTGACATTGATTTCATTTTCCTTGCAGGACTGAGTTTTCCTTTCCCTAGACAGTCCTAGAATTATGGCAGTTGTGATCTTCCCTGTAGCCATGGGAAACAAAACTCTCCTCATGCAAATCAGAAGTCACCACTGGCTCATATTCCCATTATGGGAAGATACGGCAGCCTCGTTATTGGCTCCTGGTTTCAAGTGTCAACCACCAACTCTTGGCCAAGCTCCTCTAAAAAGAAAAAGAATGTGTTTGTACTCAAACCTCAGTCTTAACGTATTCATACTGTGCTACAAGGCAGTAAGAACCCCTAGAAAGTCAGTAAAGGACGAAATGAAG
Organism: Urocolius indicus; assembly: GCA_013401255.1. NCBI lineage: Eukaryota > Metazoa > Chordata > Aves > Coliiformes > Coliidae > Urocolius > Urocolius indicus. Next base: position 182,495 of record WBNH01010077.1, read on the forward strand.
AATGCTCTGTCCTGCATGGCCTGTTGCATGGAGGTGTTCTGCTGCATACATCTCTCCTCTTACTGGATTTACTTGCACAACCTTAACATTTTTAAATACTGTTTTTGTGTCTGCAATAGAGATTTGCTTCTGTCCTTGCTCCCTGCAGTTACACAGACTCTTTTTCTTTGTCACTTGAGCAGAACCATACCTCCATGGAAAGTTTATCATCACAGAAAGACAGGGAGGAGAAACACCTACTGTTCAAACTAATGTCTCATTTGATTGATGTCAGAAGGCAATAATAGTTTAGTTTGTTTGCCCCAGTGTTCTGCCACTGGGCAGAAAGTTCCTTCACTACAAAAACATGCTTAATAAATACAGACTTCTTCTTTCCAGTCAGTGGGTATTAAGAGGTCCTCGTGAGAACACTATTTATATAAAGTATGAATTCAGTCTGTTCACATCTGTCTACTCTGAGACCAACAAAGGTGAGACCATGCTACAGGAAAACAACCCCTATTACACCTAGGCCACATCTATTTGCCTGTACTGCCTGTAGTTAATGTTGATTATTACTGTTATTGCTCCTTGCCACACTGTCAGCTAATGGCATCTTTTGGGAAAATCCCTACCAAGCTCAATCATCTTCATAAAACCCCATTGCCTATTTGAAGGGAAATCTACAGGGGAGAAATCCCATTCCAGCCAGCCTCTGACTGATGCTGTGGATGGATCCACACTTGACAAAGGATGGGAGTACAGCAGAAGAGCCTTGAGAGAGCAGTTTAACAGCTGGGCAGCTTTGCTGAACCAGCTCAGCCTATGCTGGTGGAAAAGGGGAGCAGAAAGGAATTGTCTTGCTTGGACGAAAGCATGCTACTCACAAGCTTGGCTAAATGCAGGGGCTAAAGACATGCCACAAGCTGTTTTAGCCTTTCTGCCTGCACTGCAAACTTCAGGCAGCCCAGAAAACTCACACCAGGCTGTCAAAAAATAAACCACTTTTAGCCCCATAGTCCAGCTCTGTGCTGCATCTCCCAAAAGCCCAGTGCAAAACACAATGAAAGCCTTTTGCAACAGAAACTTTCCTTTCTAGAAGGTGTTTAAATTGCTAGGGAGATTAAGTGGAAAGGATTAAATTCCCATACATAGGTAACACCATCCAGGCCACAGCTTCTTCTCCCATGTGTTTCATTGCTTCAAGGGAAGATGCATTAGCCCATGTGACAGTATTACATAGGATGATCCTTCCAAAGGAATAGATCCACACTACTGCACTTTAAAAGTCTATACGGTTGTAAAACAACACAAATAATAGAGAAGCTTATGTATTTTCCATAAAGAAGGTAGTAGCTCTAATCCAGGTATAATAAAACAACCTCCTTCTGGCCTGGCTGGACTTGGTCCATTACTTTTTACTTAATGCTTTTTTTACTTCTAATTTAGATTTAGTGCCTGTTTTCTGAACACCTTGCAGAGGATGAGTGTACAAGGACTGGGGTTCCACACCACCAGTGCCACAGCAGCTCTGCCACGCAGCAGGAGAAAGTGACAAAGTCATGCATTGTACAGCACATTTGCTTTTCTCTCCCTTTTTGTTTAAATTAAACTCTTTGTATAAATAGTCATTCTGTCTGATTATATAATCTCCCACATTTAGATCGTCTGTGTTGCAACCATGACAACTCCCAGAGCCAAATGCATTCAGTTCCAATTTCTTGCTAAATTTGCTGATGAGGGTGAAGAAACAGCTTTGGAAACCCTTCTCAGACAACCTACATTTGTTCTTTGCATGTAGAGCTCAGTCCAGCTTGGATTGACAGGACAAACATCATAAATAGGTTGGGGGCAAGTGCCCATCCCATTCCAGTTTGACAGATTCCATCTTTGGTGCTAGGTATGAATAATGCCCTGAAGGAAAAGAAACATTTATATTTGGTTTAATTAAAATGAAATAGAACTGAGCAGCAGTGTGGAGCTGGAGAATGAGATCTCTGATGTACAGAACAGGCAGTACCCACACTAGCTGTGCGGATTTTCACCTTCATATTTCATCTTGGATTGGGAAAAAAACAATACCAAAGCTAAAAGATTCCAAAATTACTTTCTCGTGTGGCTAATAAACCATCTGTGGGCAATGTTAGCCATTTTGAATGCTGGTTTTTGGTCCTAATTATCTATCTGTAGGATGCAGCTCACTGGTTGGATGAGGGAGAGCAGCTCAGCCAAGGAACTACAGAGACACTGGTCAAAATGCACCAACACTGTAAGGCTTCCAGGTGATAGTGTGATACTGACCCTCTGAGACTGTCATCCCCAACTTTTCCCACTGCTCTGCATTCAATCTGCAATGGGAAAGTAAAGGGAGGCCCCACACCATGTGCAAAGTGGAAAAATCACCACCAGATTTTAAAGAACAAGGGCTTTCTTTTAAAAAGAAGGTTTAATTAGATGACTTTTCTGATTAACCATCACAATCACCTACTGTGTATTTCTATTTATACTGTGATTCTGGGTATTTTCTTCAGAAGAATGAATCGTAGAATCTCAACCAGGTCTTTTATGGCATAAATACCCCAAATGAAACATGTAGCCCCATTTTCAAGTAACATGACCGTGAACATCCCCTATACTGACTGTTCACAGCTGCCAAAACGTGCCATAAGCAAAACTCAGACACAGTGACTTTGCACTTGCAGCACTTCCGAGTTTACCAGGGCTGAAATCCTACTGTGCTAGATATTGGATAAAGCCTATGTTAAAGTTGGAGACATCATGCAAGAAGTTAAATTGTGCCCATTTGGCTGACAAGAACAAATTTCTCCCTCTGTCAGGCTGGACTTTTGTGGACATTGCTGGATATGACCTGAGAGACTGCAGACATGTTTTTGGTCTGATTATAAATCTGCCTCGCAGTCTAGAGATTGTTATCCTCATACAAATACAACAAGGACTGTAATCTAATCCAGGAAACAGAAAAATATCCCCTCAGACTCCATTTAAATCTCCCAGCAAATGAAAGCAAGGCTGTCACGCTAATTTCAGACATTTCTTAGTTTGTACAGAACTTCATCTCTTCCTTCAACTGGATATTTGCAGCAATAGAAGGCCAAGCCATGAGCAATTCACGCTACAATTACACTTTAAAAAGCATGTGGCAATCAATATCCCATGTAGACACTGAATGTGATTATATTTAATCAATGGTGATGCTAATACTTATATCAATTAATGTGTTTCCAATTACACCTTAATTACTAGTCTGACTAAACCAAAGAGGCCTAGAAATTGTACAAGAAGAACACATATATTTTTTGTCTTGCTTTGACCCCATGAAGCCCTGGTCTGCGTGCAGCAGACTGGACAGAGAATAGAGATGAAATGTAATTGTTAATTGTGTGCATTTGAATGGAATAGGAGAAAAACATTTAAAAAAAATCAGCTTGCTGAGCTTGTGCATTAACAGCAGCTTGTTGCATTCATTTGGTTTCTCAGTGATGCTTTCTAATTCCTTCTACATGGCATAAGGAGAAGGGATACATTTTGCCAGAACTAATACTTTTATGGAGAGGCTGGGACCATTTTAAATGTGTCTATTCTCCTACCTGTAGATGATGGATCTCTTTGTTATCTTCTTCCTTGCCCTATAATCCCACAGAGACTCAAGCAGCGTTAGCCTGACTTATTCACAAACCCATCAGGACTCAGCATAAGGTGGGGAAGGTCTTTAAATAAGCAAATAAAAAGCCACCTGAGCCTCCTTTGCAGGATAATGTAGCAGGAGCTTTTCTGGGAGCCAAGTAAACAAATGAACTAATAGAACTATTTGCCTCTTGTTGGGTATTATTCACACTTCTCTCCAAGGTTGCTCCCTGGAAACCTGGGTAAACTGTGACTTTCTTTTTGATCTTCTGTGCCCAAATCATCTGCTTTAATGTAATCTTGGAAACCTTTCAAGAAGACTGCATTCACAGACCAGTCTTCTGTACTTATTTCCATTTGAAAGGGCAGCTGGTGCAAATCATGGCTGGAGCAGCTCAGTAGGGTGGCCACAGCTGATTTCCACTTCCATCAGGAAAGGACAAAAAGGAGAGAGATAGGAAGGCTTGCATGAAGCTAAGAATGCATAGCAGGTATCTAGACTCATGCTGCAGGAGACAGAGATAGGAGATAACCTCTATGCATCTGAGTTTTGCTCCCTATCACTGCTTAGCCTTGCCCAGTTTGCATCAGGTCACAGGGAGAAACTTTTACCACTGCCCTAGAGCCCTGCTTTGCTGCTTCAGTATTAAGACATAAACCCTGTTGAGTTTAGGGACATTTTCTTTAGTAGAAATTAGGCAATATAAAGCTTCTTTGCCCTGTTGCTGGCAGCTTTTTCTGCACACATTTTCAAGCCTGTCTCCTCCTCCTCCCTGTATCCTGCACATAAAGTATTTGTCAGCCACAAACTGATCCAGGGGTGTTTAAAAGCAGCAGTAACATCTACAAGTGCTCTGGATTTAGGTCTACAGCCCTTGTTTAGCCAAGCCAGAGCAATCACTTTAAGCTTGTTACACAAGTGTAATCTCTCCAGCTTCACCCCTATCTTTTACATTGCCTTGGATCCCCATTAACCTGACAAGCTTATCTTTTTTTTTTTTTGAGAAATACAATGATAAGGTATTTCTGTAATGGTGGTTTTTGATGTTCCTGTTATTTCTTTCCCTTTTACTTACTAAACATTGCCTTTTGCATGACCAGTACCCTCTTACTGCAAGCCTCTGTGAATGAGATTACCTTCTACTGTACGTTTGTCATCTTGTCTATTGAGGTAAATATAGAGGCAAGTAGTTTGCATAAGGCTGAGCATCCAAACTCAATGCATTCTTTTGGCAACATCTTTATTTTTCTCTACACATGTCAAAGCAATCTTATGATTAGTTACCAGAAGAACATGCTTAGTATCCCTTAGGAAACTGGCCTGCATTTCAGGATAAGATGGCTTGTTTCTCTTAACAACTTCACTAGGAAAGGATGTTTAGCTGTGAAATATTTCAGTGGTGGGTCACTTTAGATTGCCTCAGAAGTGCTGATGAAGATTCTCCAGTGAGAGCAAACCGACAACAAACTGGTCTTGGGCAAGTTGAGGAGATGGTATTGCAGGACTTAGATGCCAAATTATCTCAGTACCACGACAAAGGAATCACAGCACCCAAATCAAACCATATGCAAAGCATAAAATAAAATATAACTGAAAGCAGTGACTATTGACATCAGCAGCTGAACTTTTTCTGTGGTAATCAGCACGGTAGAGAAAATACTGAACTATTCCCCTACACTTTTTTTACCCCCTTGAATTCACTCTGGAAGCAGGAACAGAGCAAATGAATACAATTACTATGGTAATTTCCTATTTTCTAACTACATAGAGGCCATTTGGATATCCTGGTACCATAACAGCTGGTAATTGTTGAATTCTTAATGGCTACTGTAAGGCTGGCCCAATAATGCTGTAAAAATGAGTAGGCAAAGAACATAGCTGTTTAGACATTCATTGCTATTATGAGTGGACCTTACAAAAGGAGTTAGTTTATGTAACTCATATTTGATGAAGGCAAATGAAATCTCAAATGTCCTATAATTATAATAATTATTTCTTCTTGATGTTTAATTGCTCTACCTAATGAGCCAGTGGTATTATAATGGACAGGTAAAGCTCTGATGAAATTGTCTTTCGCTTGTAATTTGGTTTCTAAAGGAGGACAGAGGGTTTGGTGTTTACAGCAGCACTTGATTAAGTAATGTCACAATTTCCATGATGTCCAAAATGTGATTAGTTGTGGCTGTCCTGCTTTTGCAAATCACTGTTCCTGTCACTGAAACACGAGCTGGACTGTGCAATAAACTCTTGTTCCTGGAAGTACTTCTGTTGATGTTGATAACAGCACAAATAAAAGACCACATGTGAGCAAGGTGACTATAATGAGAGGTCTGAGTAAGAAAAGAACGACTCACATCATTTGAAAGCAGCATTTAAAGCAAAATATATGTATATGTGACATCATTTTTTAAAATGAAACAAAATAGATTGGTTTGGTTTTGGATACTTTAAAAAGCAAAATATAAACCAAAGTAGAGTGGTGGATCTAGAAAAGGACTTTGCTACCATTTAGAAAACAAGAGCAGGGAAAGTATAACTCTATATAACTCTTAGCTATAACTCTTCTGGTCTTGTACACCAAATGGTAAAGGACTTCACCAAAATGATGGATATTTGGGTTCAAATCCACCATTGCACTGACTTAGGGCAGCAATTTGACCCAAATGTACCCGCTTTTTATGAGAGTATCCCAACCACAAGACTTACAAACCTTCTGTCACAGCTCTGTGCCTCTTGCAGTTAAGCTCTGCAGCCTGGTGCTGAGGCACTCGGGTACAGAGGAGTGTGCTTCAGTTCAGCTACTGCTCAAATAAACAACGTCTAACTCAGCTCCTACCTTCTAGGCTGAAGCATCCAGTCATGGTCATAAGCTCACTTTAAGATACAGGCCGAGGCAGATGATGAATTCCCTCCTCTTCAGCCTGATATTGTCATTAAAGAAAAGCTTAGATGATGTGTAACAGACCTGCCTATCCTGCTGTGGGAGTTAGCACTATGTCAAATCCTCATTCCAGGCAGCTGAGGATGTACACAAGCACCAAGACTCCTCAAGCAAAAACTGATACTGGAGGATTGCAGCCAGTAATTTGTTGTGATCCCAGTTTAAAATGGAAGAGAAATGAAGCACAGGAATTCTTGAGCTGGAGATCGTAAGGTTGAAGTGTCAGAGGAAGCAACAACAAAAGTAGAATATTGCTCAAATTTTCTGTTCTAATAGCAGGGGAAACAATAAGGTTAAGGCTCATTAAAACATTGTGTATGAGGCTGGTGATATTTGGAAAATGCCATCTACTTCAGCCTAATGTTAATATGAAATACGGCATCTATGTCTTTCTTTCACAAATCTACCTTGAAGTTCACTGAGCTGTGGAAGGTCCACGCTGGTGACATTGGTGAGGAAGCCACTCTCCCTATGCTCCAGGATTTGAGAAGTTATTGTTTTTAAGAAGTAAATAGACTCCATTCAAGTCTTGTTGCTCAGTTACCCAGATCTAGGAGGAAATAACCTGTTTATGCAGAATTTATCCTTGCAACTGGCTGGTATTTTAGCAGTACAGGACTCTAATTTTAATACCATCAGAATACTCCCAGGCTGCAGGTGAATCTGAGCTGCAGAAATGGAGCCAGGTCTCGTTTTAGTTTGAAGTATCAAAACTGCTGAAAATTAAAGTTAATTTTATAAATAAGCTCCTCAACAGAATGCATGGCTGGGCTTTCATCCAGCCTCGTGCTGGCAGGAGAGGAGGAATCTATATGCAGAGAGTCTGTCAACATCCCGTAACCTGGGAGAATGGGGCTTCCTATCAGTTTAATAGAAACATACCAGGATACTGATCTCCCTGCCTTTCCAAGAAAATTTCATTTTGCATTAACACTCATCCTCAACCACTCTATTTTCCCTTGCCACGTTTACTTGAAGGTAAATTTCTAGCAAAAAGATTAAATCTTTTCATAAGGTTGAATGACTAGCTTTGGCTCTAGCTGCCCTAACAGCAGACATGAAAAGCCTGAACAAAAAAACAGGCCAATATCTTTTTTCTGGAGACATCTTTTCTGAAATATATTTTGTGCTCTCTAGAGTGGCATCTTTATTTACTGCTTCTTATGCAACCAGTTTGTTGCTGCGTCTGCCTCTGCAACTAGGATTGCAGGAAGCAAAGATGTTCTTGGAGCCCAGGGGTCACTTGTTTTCTGTTTCATTTTGCTTTGGTTTAATTTTAATTTATTTTCTCTTATTCTGTCACTTATGGAGATCTGAAGGCAACCACCGAGGTTGAATAAATCTAAATGCCATTACCAATAATTGGATATAGCCTTAGCATGGACATTTGTAACACTATAAACCCACCTATTTTCATGCTACATAAAGTAGTTTAAGGAAGAGAAAGCTGACCAACATGTTATTTTCAAAATCCACATTTTTGTCCTATGAATCAATAGATTTTTGTCTCCATGCCTTTTTACATGCTGTGATTTTATCACATTCTTATCATTACTAACAAGTCCAAACCCCAGACCAAAATCCAGAAGACTATGCAGATTCTTGCATCAATCAATGATTTCTTTCTAACCTTCATGGGGCAAATGTCCAAAATATCTATTTACCACCTGCAACTGTGGCAGAACTGTAACCTTTCCACCCTCAAGGCTCTTGCCCTACAAGACAGGGATCTTGATTGGAACATGCGATAAAATATGGTCCAGAGGGGAGTCTGTGGAGCCAAGACAGTGTTTGGATACTGTGGGTACTGTAGAGAGCAATAGATAGTCCAGAGAGAAGAAATGAAGGGGGGAAAAAAAATCATTCCAAAGCAAAATTGAAACCATAAAGTTGAAAATGGAAGCCTTTAACCCAGGACACAGAGCCATCAGTGACAACACACAAAAAAAAAATGCAGGCTGGTCCAGGAACAGCTGCTGAAGCAAGACACGAGGCCTGTAGATACTTGTCTGATTTATTTCCTTTACATGAGTGTAGTGAGAAGGAGAATACAAGAAACTGGGACAGTCTGCAATCCCAATGCTCTGTTGGTGGGAGTAAGGAGGGTCTAAAGGCAACTACATCCACTGATCCTTCAAATGATGAAAACAACTGTGTTACAGGATACTCAAAAGGAGCAGAAGCCAAAGCCATAACAGCAGCAAATAGAAAAAGCAGTCAGAGTACCTGTACCTGAAAAGAAACTTCATTCATTCCTGATCTGGGGAGCCCAGAACCAGGCACCTTGTGCTCAGAAGTCACTTTTCTCAATTCTAACTCCACCACTGTGCAGCTCTCCTAGGGAATTGAATCTTTCCTTTGCTTTGCACTTGTGTGTATTCTCTGACATTTTATGAAGCTTTCAACTTTATTTAAATATGTTTTAGAACAAATCAAACCCCCTGAATTGATTAATGAGGATTTATGGTGTTTTAATTAGGGAGTGTGGTTTGGAATGATGTGAAGGCTGATAAGAGCTCGAAGCAGCCCGAGATTCTGCGAGGAAATGAGAAACATGACATTTTGAAAAGGAAACCAATTTTCCTCGACTTAAACTGTTGCTCATATAAACCAAATTATAAATACACTCAGTGACTGCAATGCTACAGAGGGCTGCTTACGAAAATATGATTAGTAGTGCAATTTTCTTAGGTTTCAGCTGCTTTCTTCTCTTTGACGGCTTTAATGCAGGAAAAATCAACAGCCTTCCTCCTCACCCACCCATCTTTCTCAATGAAAATAAAACAACAAATCAAATTGTGCAGGATAGCTTGGGGATAACCTGATAAAAGTCTGCCATACATAGAGAACTCAGGGCAATTGCAGGGTATGGAAGAAAATATTCCTCTGTAAAGACATTTGAACATGGCTGTGATCCCAAGATTATGCCTCATCTGGTGCCACAGATTGGCTGGCATTGACATCCCCAGTTCCTAAGAGAAACAAAGACCAAGAGACATGGCAACATGATGTAGCTTTTCTGCTCCAAAGATTGCTCCATAATTGGGCAGTCAGAGGAGCATCAAATAGGGCAAACACATTGAAGGCACCTGGCAGGTCAAGCACATCATCAAAGCAAGCAGCAATAAATAGACCACCAATAAAGCCTATCTTGAGATGCAAAATATTTAGTTTCTGTAGCACTTTCCTTCTTTGTAGTGTTGGTGTTAGAAAAACTCAGAACTGCTAAATTCCAAGTTAAAAATAGACAAATAATCTGGCTCACTCCATCTAGATCTTCGAGATCTGGTACTACCTCTGCTGAGAAGCTGGGCTTTATTCTTGTGTAAATAAAGGGAAAAAGCATTCATTCATCGGCATTCTTGCATAAATAATATACATAGCACTTCACAAAGGCACCAGGTAAGGGTAAGATTATTTTATTTATCAGCAATGATGGGAAGGAAAATGCAAGAGAAGTGCTTGTATGTGCATGTTAAGACTACATTGCATGTGAAATATTAGTTTCTTGGAGTCTGGTAGGCATTTGCTACAGAACTACCTTCTTTTGGTGATACTTCCAACAAAATTGGACCATCAGTGATATATGTAAGGGTACTGGAAAGCTGAGACTTTGAAAACTCATTTGAGAGAGTCTCTGTTAAAGCTCATGAGAAGCAGTCCCTGGTTGTGTATGGAAGATGGTGAGCCCAACTCTCCTGCCAGCATACTGCATTTTATCCTTTACACAAAAAACCTAGTGCTGAGAGCACCAAGGAGACCCAAAACACAGAGCAGCAATAGCCTTCTGAGGCTTTTAATTTTTTGGTTGTTTTTTTTTAACCTTTCCCCTTGCTGGTTCTTTTCTTTCACAGTGCATTCCTAGAGAAACAACAACATGTCTTCCCCAGTGCATAGGTTCAAACGTGCATTTAATCTCTCTGCATTCAAATAGTAATAGACTGTTAAAACTATACCTTCAGCAACAGATGCCTGGTGTGTATAATACCTCTTCATTACACCAGTGACTGAACTGTATCTGTTGGTTTGGAGAGTTTTTTAATATGAATCTCTCTAGCTTTTCAAAAGCAGTGGCACACATCATAATTTTAAGCTCCCATCTGATGACTCATTCTATTCCTCCTAAGCCCATGCAGAGCAAGGTAAGGGACTGCCTAACACTATAGCTCTGCTGGATAAAGCACCATGTTGCACCAGAGCTTTGTGAGGATTCAGAGGAGGAAGCTATTACTAAGGATGAAACTTGGTTAAGATACAAAAGCAGCAGCTGAAATGGAACAAAAGGTAAATCTCTCTCCTCCCTCACAGCCTCTGCCTGGATTCACCTACCCTGTGGGATATACCTGATGCTCATTCCCAGTGCACAGGTATTGAAATCACAGTGTAAATAAGTTGGGGGATCACCTCGGGACCTGTTCAAATTAGGTCAAGTGACATAGCTGTTTTGATAATTGGCTGTGTTCGGTGGACAGGTTGCAGGGAGCAAAGCAAAGCCAGTAAGTAAGCAAAACAGAGCTAGTGGAGTAAGATGTCTGGAATTACTTCAGACAAAACTATGAGATTACAGCACGTGTGCAGACAGAGCTGTAAGTTATTATGGAGAAGACAGCAATGCTATAAATTCACATCCCTTTGGAAGTCCCAGCAAGGAGGAGGCATGGGGGAGCAGTACCAGGAGCCCTTGTCCAGTGCAGTCAGGTGGTGGCAAGCACTTCTCATCACTTGTTATCTGTTAGAGATGTTTGACTTTTCATGGGAATCTCAGAAAACCCCAGGAAAGCTGTTAAGGCCATACCTTCAGCTCATCTGGACCAAGACAGCTCAGAAAGGGATTAATGCAATGGAACTTTACCAGCTTTGCCCACCCATGGCCAACCTCTTCTGTTCATCTCCTCCTGGAAGTGTCACACACAGTTTAGCACGACTTACAGCTGACCTATGTAAAATAGATTGAGCTATTTCGATTGGCTCAGTGAATCTCTATAGAAGAGGGGACAAGACACTGGTCTTATGCCTGCCAAATTTCTACCTGCTCCGATATGACCCTGAAACTAAAGGATTTTACAGCTTTTTGTTACCCCCAGGAGCCCCTTAAAAATAACCTCCCAACATAAAGATGGATAAAGAAGATTAATAAAGGCAATAACCACAGTATTGGTCACTGTAACTAAGAAGGGGTTCACAGAAACAGGGGCTTTGAGCGTAAAATGCTGAAGAAGTTCATGCTCATTGAAACAGAAACAGCTGCAAGTGTGACACTGCATATAGATGATATGTTTGAAGTGTTTTGGACCCCAAGAGATTATTGAACACTGCACTCTAGCAGGTATTGAAGAGGAATTAAATAGCCCAGATGGAAGACAGGAGGAGCAGCAGAATAGTTCCAGCAGAGCTGAAATGAACTGAAAACATGGAAGACAACTGGAAGGGTTCTTGCAGCACTTCATGCAGCGCTCTAGACTTGCCAAACACTCCATGCATGGGTCATGTCAACCTAAGTTGGTGACACAGGGCGGATGACTTCTACCCTTTCTCCCTAAATAAATCAGTTTGCTTGTTGGGTTTTTTTTAATGAAAGAAAATCATATGTACTTATATTATTGGGCACATTTGCTTGGAAACCCTGAATAAGACTGACTAAAGTACTGCTAAAGTACAGAGCATTAAGAGGAAACAGGAAACTTGAATGTTTCAAGCCTAGAAAGAGAAGCAGAAGGAATTTGCAGAAGTGCAGAAAGACAGACAAAGCTCCTTCTTTTGCAAGAGTTTCCACATCTTAATTGTCTGTAATTACTTGGAGCTTTGAGTTGAATCAATTTTGTCTGTTAAGCAGCAAAGTTCTGGCTGAGAGAAAAAGAAGATATATCATTAAGCTTCTTCCTTGAAGAGATTCAGTTTCCAAGATACTAGAAACACAGAGAGACTTCCAAAGACAAATTTCAGTTAGGCATAGAAAATTAAAACTCCACGACAGGATAAAAAGTCTCTTTCAATCACTTTTGGCCCTGGTGGTAAATGAATACTGTATAATTATCATCCAGTTGGCAACTCTCCTTGGAATATTTGACAGATAAAGTGCTCCCTCCCCTGTGATCTCTTTTCCCAGCCAAAGCCTGCACTGCCCATTCCTAGTTCCCCAGATTATCGTAGAAGTCCAGAAAGTATCTACAAAAAGCCCAATATGGAGTATTTTTGCTTCGTACTTCTTCATGTCCATTGTGGACAGATCAGAGGAGCATTGTCTTCTCTGTCATATGCAGTCTATATCTGAAAAACAGAATCTCTGTTCACTCAGGAAGCAACGTGTGGCAAATTTCTTTCTAAAGCTGTGCATCATGCGGCTGCCTGGGAGTGTTCACTTATGGCTGTCAGGTAGCAATCAACTATGTAAAATGACAATCATCTATCACTTTGCGTATGTCTTCAGGAAAGAACTGAGGAAAGCGTGAGTTTTGGTATTTTGGTAATGAAATCACATGAGAAATAAAACCTCTGAGGCTGCACAAAACATAGTCATAGAATCATAGAATGGTGGGAGTTGGAAGGAATCTTTAGAGATCATGCAGTCCAACTCCCCTGCAGAATCAGGTTCACCTGCATCAGGTCACACAGGAAAACGTCCAGGTGGATCTTGAAGCCCTCCAAGGAAGGAGCCTCCACACCCTCCCTGGGCAGCCTGGGCCAGGGGTCCCTCACCTCGCACTGGAAGAGTTTGTCCTTACGTTTAAACAGAACTTTTTGTGTTCCAGTTTCATCCCATTAACCCCTTGCCCTGTTACTAGATACCATAGAAAAAAAGGGATGTCCCAACCTCCTGACACTCACCACTTAGATATTTGTAACTATTAATGATCTCCCCCCTCAGTCTCCTCTTCTCCAGACTAAACAGCCCCAGATCCCACAACCTTTCCTCATAAGGAAGATGATCCAGTCCCCTGATCATCATAACCTAGTGACAGAAACTCTGTATACCATCCTGAAAACTTAATCTGAAGAACCCCGCATTTTGAAAACAAATCTGGGGAGAGTTACTGTACCTTGGGACATTCCCAAGACCAAAAAAAGGGTGAGAAGTTACCAGGAAAATAGCTGATTTGCTTTCTTCAAGTCTGGACATAATGTAAGACAGTGAGATATCTACAGTACCACAGCACTTCTACCCAGCAGGAAGAGGGGGAAAAATCATCTCCCTAAGCTTTGCATGATGAAAAAATGCATATTTTAAAATAGATTCTTCCAATAGCACTGCAGCCAGGATATATTTTTGTAGTGCTCTAGTCACAAATCATTTCCAAAGGGAAAATGATAATATAACAAACTGGATTTCTGGTATTGGAATGAATCTGGCTGGAAGAAATGGGTAAATCAATAAAGTAGCAAAGCTTCTGTGTGTGAATAGCCAGAAACTGCCTACGAAAAAAAAAAGCCCTCTTGGATGTGCTGGCTCTCTCAGTAGTCCAGTCACCATGGCAGCTTCTGATCCAGAATACTGGAGGTGAGGGGTGGAAAGGGTTATGTGTGCAAAGAAGCGACTGCAGCATAACCCTGGGATGTGAATTTACAGCATGCTGTCTTCTCCATAGTAACTTAAGAGTCTGTCTGCACACGCGCTCTAATCCCACAGTTTTGTCGGAAGTAATTTCAGATGTCTTATTCCATAGTGGAAAAAAAAAATAAACCAGGGGGGTGAGTTACATTGCATTTATCAAGAGGTTAAAAGCAGGTACAAGGGCACTTAGAGTAGCTAACAAATTGCAGGTCTACACCCCTGCACATCCACAGTGACATCTTCAGGTGCTCAGCCTCCCTGTAAAAGAATAGAACATTTCCCCTAAGTACACTGCTAATCACAGTAATTGGAAGGCACCATCCTGAATGCTGAAGTAGCAAAAGCCCTGAGCTGGCCACACTGAACATCCCCTAATGTTCAATTAAGATAAGGCTTCGTATATTGTTCAGCCTGCAATGGACAGGTTTTTGGTTGTGTTTTTTTTTTTTTTTCCTTCTGCTGGGTTGAAGCTTCTGAGATCAATAGAAGTTGAAAAAAAAAGAAGAAGAGAATTAATATAGCACAGCATTTCACTGGAGCCCTATTAAACATCTGCTCTTCACTCAGCCCTTGTGCCTAATTGCTAGCTGCCCAAGCACATCATTTCTTGAAACCCTTTTATCCTATTTCATTTCTACTTAATGTTGTTGACTGGAAGACTCTGTTTGACACTTATCACAGGAAGCTGGCTTGTCAGTTAGTGATGTGGCTGCAGGACATGACTTCCCAGGACAAAGAGGCAGGGTTTTCATAGTAGAGGAGCTAACCCCTGGGAATGGGCCACTACTGAGCCAGGCACAGCTTTGAGCTGGGCATCACCAAGGGCTGGGCTGGGAGTTGCTGCTTACAGGTGCCCTGAAACTTTCCATGAATTTTGGGTTTACTTTGGGAAAATGGGCACGATGAAAACAAACCCAAAGCAGGGTAAACCAATCTGAACATACTACTTCAGTTAGGCATTTGTAGCAGCAAGTTCAGCTTTCTTTTAAACATACATTCAAAGCAACATTTAATCTCTGGATTTATTTCAATTTCAAAACATGAAGCGAAATGTGGCATTTAAAGGACTCTTTCATCCCAAAGTGACAGCACTTTTTCTCCTCTCATTCATTGAAAACATCAACACACAAAGGTGTTGATTAGACTTTCACCCCTTATTATGTTTTTTTCCCCCTTGTAAACTCAGCCAAGAAGCCAGCTATTTATACAGCCTTTGCTTCTTCCAAGGTCTCAGAGCATCCAAAGAGCAGATCCAGCCCTGTCAGTTCCCTCCCTCTCTCCCCAAAACTGCCTGTCCCAGCATAGGGGTGTTGCAGCCCCCGGGCTGCCCCCAGCACCCAGGCAGCAGATGACAATGCTTCCTTGCTGCCCTCCTGTGGCCATGCCACGACCAGTCACTGGCTCTGGTATGTGACTACAAGTCCCTCTGTATCAAACTTGTTCCCACTCAGCTCCTCATTTGCTTTGCTTTCTCTGTGCAAACGGAGTTACAGTTACCAGGACAATTGGTCCTTTTCTGTGAAGGGAGCATGGATATGTTGCTATATCATAAATTTTAATCCCAAATCTCTCAGATACCCAAGGATTAATATTTAATGGCTGTTCTATAATGTAATTTCTACAGGCCAGTCTTTCATCTTCAAAACTTTTTCATCAGAGACCTACAAAAGTTGGACTTCAGTGTGATAACAATGCTTTATGAACAGAGTGATTCCCGAGCTCCCTCCCTGGCTCCTACAGGCAATGGTGATGTTCCAGTGAGTCTTCATAAATGAGCTAAAACTTTTGTCTGTTACCTCTTCAACTTCTATTCAGTACTGTTGAGCTTCAAGTGTGAAATGCTAAGAGGACCTAGAACAAGAACTACTTGCCAGGACAAGGTGGCAAGGTAATGCTTTCGCAATTGAGATTATCATGCTAAGATTAAAAGGATACTGTGGTCTACTTCCATCTGTTAGGGGTTCTCAGGACTCCAGATCTAATACAAGAGAATGCTTGGGATATCCTTATAACAGGAATTTTGGAAATAGCCTTAAAAAACCTCTCACCTTTCCCATGGGTTAATGCATCTTTTTTTATGTGTGTGTATTTTTCTTAAACGTTGGCCAAATACTTCAGATGCTCCCACACAACAGGTGAAGGCAGGTGCCCATGGGCTGGATTTTTCCCCTTGCTTTACAAGCTCCTGTAATTGATATTTCCTCATAAAGCATGAGTTTGCCTTTTCTTCTTCCTGCCTTTATCAGAGAAGGAAGAGAGCAGACGACTGCCCCAGGCTGCCCAGAGGAAAAAGTAAAGGACAAACTGCTAAATTGACTCATTGTGAGAGTTCATGTTAGCCCTAGTGCAGCGGCTCTTTTGAGAAGCACAAGTAGGAATGAGCCAGCTCTAGATGTTGGCTAGTTCTTCTCCCAGCACCAAGTACTGCTCTCAGTGATGGTAATGTCTCTAGAGAGTGGGAGTGCTCCATCCACAGCCTCCTTTACAGTCTCTCAACATAATGGAAATTAAAATCTTGCTCCACAAAGTGTGAAGGGCCACCTAAGGCTCAAGATACTGGCCACAAAACCGTTTTGACACCAGTGTTTCCCTTGCACTGTGTCCCTGCTAAAGACCTGATTACTCTCTTAACAGTACTCACTGTTCCCTTGCTGGCAAGCAAACCCACTACTCACTCCTGAGATATTTCAGGCACCCAAAACTTTGGAAGAGCCCATCTTGCTTAGATTTACAGCAGGGATGTTTGCATCAGTTTTGAATAAACAAACCTTGTAGACAGTGTTAATACTGAGGGCTCACTTCTAATCTAGACTGAGATTATGAACAAAGCCAGCTAGTAGAGGATAAAGCTGCTTATAGTCTGATTTGCAGTCACATACCAGCTGCAATCACCTAATAACATAAATCCCAGCAGAGTCAAGAGTCAGATCATGGCTCCTGCATCAATGCACCTTCCTTGAACAGAGTTTATCCGATTGAGCACTTTGGTCTCTGTGATCCATTAGGTCCACAAAAATGTGTGTGCCTTATCTTGTGCCTTCAGAGAAGGCTTTTCTTAGGATGATATTTGAGCAGGTATGTACAGATAATCCTCAGGTCTCTCTGAAGGTGTAGAACACAAGCCTGTGTGGGACAGACATCACCACACCAAAAGCTCAGCTTTGAAACTTATTCTCAGTACAAGCCTGACTGGATTTCAGTAACTGGCATTTGTCTCTCCGCAGCATGATCCATTGATTCTCATGGAAACCTACAGCATTTAACTTGAACAAAGCCAGACCTTGAAGATGGGAACCCTTGGCTTCCATACAAGGGCAGAGTTGGACAAAGGCAAATTCCAGTTTTACCCAGTTCATACCACTGGTAGATGGGAAAAAGCCTGACGTTTCATTCCTGGGTTTGTCTGCAGTGCACAGTCTACCACAGTGGTATAAAGCAGCTGTTTCCCTTGTGTGTTATCAAGGTTTTTGAACAATGAAAATCTAACTTAAGCAGAGAATCACACTTTCATCAGGAGCATCTCTGATGCTCTCCTCTGCCCAGAAAGCCTACACCAACCTTACTCTTAAAAATATCACAATGACAAAATGTGAGCAACATTTGTTTAAATTACAGTTCTATCACTTTCTAGGTTAATTGCCAAGTCAGAGCAATACTTTGGCTAATTGTTCTTTCCACAAAATATAGCACATCTTAAATGAAACCCCAACAACAAGTGCTGGCAGTGACCCCCACCCCAGGACCAGAAGTTCCATGCAAAATAATCCTTTCTTTAACAGCCATGTTCACTAGTTCCTTATTTCTCAAACAGCTATTAGCTTGGGTTTACCCCAGAAGAAGGAAGGTGTTGCCAAGAAACATGAGCTTTACTTACTGCCAGAGCACCACCTGTACCAGCTGCTTTCTCTGATGAGGAGGCATCACACGAAGAGCAACAGCACATGCTCTCTTCCTCTGATTGCTTTTGAAGGATTGTCATGATTTAAGCCCACTGGGAGCCAAGCCCCACACAGCCACTCACTCATCCTGCCCCAGTGGGAGAAGGGAGAGAATAGAAAAAGGGAGAAAACTCATGGGTTAAGATAAAGACAGATCAAGAGGGAAAGCAAAAGCCATGAACACAAAGCAAAACAAGGAATTCACTCCCCACATGCCATGGGCAGGCAGGTGTTCAGCCATCTCCAGGACAGCAGGGCTCTATCCCACATAACAGTGAATTAGGAAGACAAATTCCATCCCTCCAAATGTCGTCCCCATTCCTTCCTCTTCCCCAGGTTTATATGCTGAGCATAACATCCCCTGGTCTGCAACATCCTTGAGGTCAGTTGGGGTCGACTGTCCCAGCTGTGTCCCCTCCCAGTTCCTTGTGCCCCTCAGCTACTCACTGGTGGAGTGGGCTGAGGACCAGAAAAGGCCTTGACTCTGTGTAAGCCCTGCTCAGTAACAGCAAACACAGCCCTGGCTTATCAATGCTGTTTCCAGCACAAATCCAAAACACAGCCTTGTCACAGCTACTGTAGAGAAAATTAACTTTACCCCATCCAAAACCAGCACAATGATGAAATGTTGGTTGTCAAGTCATTTCTTTTTGAGTATCTGAGATTTGATTGTCCCAGAACAGAATGCAGAAGCTTATTTTAGCTCTCAGAGCATCTCAAGAGCTGGCAGAGAAGGAAAGGGGAGAGAGGTAAGAGGTAGGCTCTACATGCTGATCCTCAGGCCCTCACAAGGAGAAGGTGAGATGGCAGAATAAGGAAATACCTCTCAACAGGAACTTGAGGAAATTCCTTATCCTTGCTAATCTAGTTTTATGCTTTTGTGAGAATTAATTACATCCCAAAGTCAATGACAACTTCATCAACCCCATCAACAAGCACAGTGGGGGCCAGCTGCTCATCCAGCCATTCCCTCCTTTGGTTTCTGCAGATTTCTCTGGGATGTGTTTTTCTGTAGCATCTATGGCTGGTGTTATTTTTTTTCCCTGAGTACATAATATCCTTTTCATCCCCCCAAATTTAATTTTCTAACTTGTTGGCTTTATCACTGAGCATTTTCGTGGAGGGTTTGGGTGTGCTGCCGACAAAATAATCACTCACATTGTATCACTCACTATCATTCCATTGTCTTAATCTTTCATAATGGTTTTTTTTCTTTAGCTTCCAATTTTCCTCAGAATAAAACAAATTACTTAGCAAGTGGAATATCTTCTTGTCATAATAATTTAATATTAAAATGTCAATAAGATTTGGTACACACAGCAGAGGGCACAGAGGTACAGAGACAGAGGAGAAATGAAGTAAACTTAATAAAGTGAATGAGGAGGTACAATAGGGATTGAGTCTGGCTCCTGTACTTGATATGAAAGAACCTTTTCATCCTGCAGTGCAGTACAATCGTTGTGTAAGCAATAACATGATTGCAGCAGCACTTATACCTGCTGCCTGCCCACTTACACAGAGTTGGAGCTCAGTACCAGTGTACATCCATGTGGCTGTGTATCCTCACCAGGGAAGGGATCAAGGGGCACTGGGTGGTGACAGCACGTGGCACAGCATGGCAGATGGGGTGAAACACTGTGGGGAAGGAAAGGACATCCAGAGGCTGGAGATATACCCTGGCCTCTGCCCAGCACCATCAGAGAGGACTCCTATAGAGCAGTTCCACAGCTTTTGTGGCTTGTAGGTAAATGAAGGCACCAGCCTGTGGTTCAGCATCCTGATCCAGACATCGTGTCAGGATTTGTGCTAGGGAGTCTGACCCTTGCATGCATCAGATCAGGCTTTAGAATTCAATTTTCATTTTGATGTAGTCCTGGAAGGACAATTCTCCTTCCAACTCAAACTTACAGATTGCACTGGCAGATGAATGCCAAATGCTGTGAATATCTCTAGAACAATGAGCTTCCTGGAAACGTCTGGAAATCTCAGGAGGAGATGTGCCCTTTCCCTCAGGATGAGGTGGTCAGCAGGACATGGTTTGGGACCAGTCCTACTCCTCCTTGGGCAGCTCCATGTGTCTTTTCTAAATAAAAAGGCAGAATAAAAATCACAAACCCAAAATAATGCAGGTTGGAGGAGCCTTTGGAGAGCATCTAGTCTAACTTACTACTCAGAGCCAGGCTAACTTCAAAGTAGCATAAAGTCAAAAAGGACACAAGTTTGCATGACCTTCAGGAGCCCATTATCTGGCTCTGTTATGTCCCAGACGTCAGTAAAACTACTCCTATATCTAACCACTCTTTTCAATCCTGCAGCCATACAAATGGGTGTTACATTCAGTAGGTGCCTCTTTCCACACAAATATATGCCTGTTTGAAACCCTCATTTCAAGTACCTAATGTCTGCTTCTGCAACACAAAAAAAAACAGAGACATAGGGTTTGCTTTGAATGCCCAACCTCTTGGGAGAAAACAAAAAGGAAAGCTAGAGAAGTGAAAAGGCTCTGCTTGCCTGGCTTCACCCTTTGCACAAGGGAAAATCTTATACCATAGTTTTTACCCTGCATAGCAAGTAGGCAACACTTTTATGTTGCTTCAATCAAAGGGTAACCAGGAGTTAGCTGGAACACATCTTGCTCTCTCCTACAGATTTCCACAAGCAAGCACAATGGTGCCTGGGCCACGTGGTAGGACAGAAAGACATCAAGGAGCTGCAGAAACGTTCCCACCAGCTCAGAGCATCACAAAGTTGGATGAAAGTTAGTGGAGTCTTCTTTTGCTCACCATTTTTACTCAGAATGGTTAAAGAAGATCCTTCATCCACTCTGAGAGACTTCTTATTAACTGCTGCACTCCTAAGTGTAAAAATAAAAGCGGTAAGCAGCAAAGTCCTTCTAACAGTCACAATCTTGAATGTCAGGACGACTTCACTATCAAGAACTATAAACAAAACTGCTGGAAAAGGAAGACTTTTCGAAGCCTTGTGCCAGTGGAAGGCTGTTTTCTGCTGTAGGGTTTGTTTCCCAGTTCTCTGTCCATACCCGTTTGAAACCACTCAGCGCTTTTCTTGAGAGCTCATTCAACAGGACTAATTGCTCTGATAATAGGAAACTGATGCTGATGTTCAGCCAATATTTTCCTATCCTCCCCAGTGAGCACTTTCTGGCTGCCACCAGGAATCTGCCTCTTTTTCTATCTACATGTTAATGCATCTGTCTTCATCTTCAATGCTTTGATGCTCACTGTAATTCTCCCTCCCCCATTCCACTTCTAGCTCAGTAAAAGTGCCACAATACAGCTTTTATTTACCAGATAATTCTCTGTCACTTCTTCTTAATTGTTTTTCATTTCTTACAATTTTTTCTGGTCTTGAAATGGTCATAACTGAATGCAATTGTCTACACGTGCCCAGCTGCTGTTTTATGGACAATAGTCACATCCTTTTTCCTTTGCCATGCCCCTGCTCTCTGAGACCAAACTGGATGACAGACTTGCAGCCACACTGCCTTGCCAAAAACAATTCCTCAAACATCAGCTGTTTTGGTCTTTCCTTATTACTCCTTCATGCTGAGTGTTTCCCACCTACTAATACCAATCAATTCCAACTACCAATCCCTCCACCTGTTGGCTTCATCAGTTGGTACCTTGCCTCATTTCTTTTCTCTCTCAGCCCAACAGTACTTTTTCCAGGAAGATTTTCCCATTGTTGTTTGTTATAGTTTCCAATTTATGTATCATTTTGGAATATATTTAATGTGGGTTTTTATCTGCTTTTCCAGGTCATTGATGATGCTTTTGAGCAAGACTGGACATGACAAAAATCCCTGAGGTAATCCTAGTGCAACTTCTCCTAACTAGACACTGCACAATGGTGCCTGCTGTGCCCTGGTGCCTGCTGTGCACTGCTAAAAGCTTTCTAGATCCTTCTCAGTCCATGTGAAGTGGCTTACCTCCAAGGCAATTAACGGGAGCTAGTCTTTGAGTGAGGGTTTGTGAGGCACTGTGTAAAATTACTTACTAGAATACAAAGTGACCACACACTGTAAAGGCTTGATGTGTCTGCATTTTTTAATTTAATAAAACAACTAGCCCAGCAAGTTCCTTTCAGCAAGAAACAGCATCCTTCTGTATCACTGCTCTACAGTGAGACTGATACAAGTCCACTTACTTGTTGGGCATCATTAACCTGAATGTTAGCTTTCTGCTGGGGCTTTTCAAGATTTCTCGTTCTCATCTGCATCTTGCTCTACCAGATATTGTCTGGGAGTACCAGCACTTCTGGGTGAAGGGCAATGGTGGGTTTCTCCTTCAGAGCCACCACCACAAGTGTCTAGTAGCAGCACATCATGTGCTAAACACAGAATCACAGAATCCCAGCATGATGGGGGTTGGAAGGGCCCTGCAGAGCTCATCCAGCCCAACCCCCTGCTAAAGCAGGATCCCCTGTATCAGGGGGCATAAGGAAACACCCTGACAGTTCCTCATGCATTCACACCAGCCACTTGCTGGAGGCAGATATGGCATGTGACTGTGTTCAATGAAACTAACCCCAACATCCCACTCCTCAACAAACTGCCCATTAGCGAGACTCTTCAACATTTCAAAGTTACCTACACAGAACCATGTCTAATTGTACACACTGCATCTTGTAGTACTGTTTATTTTCCAAGGGTTACCCTCTGTGTGAACAAACACCCCATGATTCCTTGTTCCTTCTGCAAAGGACTGAGGAAAAGAAAACACACGGGTTAGTTGTAGGATTATCTAACAAAATCCTTTCAAAACTGGAAGGGAGCTGGAAATTACTTAAAAGCTCTATTGAACAAGATTGTTAAATCAAGTATAAATTATGCACTATCATACCACAGAATGGTGTTGCATCCTACAGGGTCCTGAGTACTCATTGAAGGGCCAAGAAGTGCTAAATACAGCTATCACCAATTTATAGTAGAGCCTAAAGAAGCAGTATTTTTAAAGCACTTGGGACCTTCAATTAAAAGTATGACTTTTTGTTGTTTTCCATGTTACAACACTTAGGGGCAAATATAAAAACAAGTATGTGTCCACACAGGAACAACAGCAGTGGCTAATTACACAGCGCTGACAGGAGCAACGTGAGCCAGAGATGCTGCACCACTGCCTGGGCTGTGTGGCAATCCCAAATGGCATTCAGAAAACATTTCAAGGGGATCAAAGCTGCCTCACGGGCGCTATACAAATTCACCAGCATAAACACTGAATAATACATTACACTAATCTGATTGCTATTGACTGTTACAGTTGCATGTGTGACCTTGGGCGTACATTAATCAAAGGGAGCCGTTTATATTTCCATCCTCTATCCTGCAGGAATGAGCAAAACTCATCTCATATCTCTTCTTGTCCCCGTATCTCTTTCTGCTCTGTCTGATGTCACTTGGAAACAGAGGCTGGTGTTTGGAGGGAAATGGCTTTTTCTAACCCCCCCTTCCCCCCGCCCCAGCTTTGTCTGAACACACACAAATGCCTTGATACAGAATAACAGAAACACACACCTTTTTGTCCACCCAGTGCTCTCTGAACCCAATTTAGCAAGTGTCAAAGTCTTAAAGAGCATTCCAACTTTGGAGTAATTGGTTTCTTCGCAAACATTGGAAGTAATTAGAGATCTTTGGAATTTCACCAAATATGCTTATTATTTACCCTAAGAAACGTGGCAGCAGCAAAACAGAAGATCCTGTTGCTTTCATGTACCTAGCACAGTGCAGTGAGCACAATGTGCTGCTCACGAGGTGTACCAAGCCTTAAACTGGAGACACCAATCTCTCATCAGTCCCTTTTCCCTTTCTCATTAACACAAGACAATGAATACAGGAAAGAGCTGACATTGTGTTGAAAACAAATTGAATAGGCATTACTTTCCCTGCATTGATTCTCTCATCCTTCCCCCAAGGCTATGAGATGATACTTGGTGTATGATACTGGAGAAATGTCATGCACACACTGTCTCCTGCCCTAGGCTGTTGTTTGAGCACGGAGAGCCTTCTCCCGGGGTATGTTTAACCCCAACAGTGGGGCTCTCTCAAAACTTGGTTTAAAAAACCATAAAATCAGACAAAACTTCAAAATAACCTAGTGGTTGGGTCTGATATGGATTCGGACCATTGACATGCAAATACCATTAAGTTCTTTAACAGCCTAAGCATGCCAGTCAATAATTTAAGGTAAAGGACTTGAAGAGGCTGTGATTATTCCCCAAGCAAGTGTTGTAAATGCAGATCACTTAGATTTAAGAGAGAATTTAAACAAGTTATGGTGATACTAACACCATAGGAATCCTTTGCTCTGCAGTCACAGGTACCTGCTTTGTGTTGATTTGATTGTTTGATGGAAAAATTATTCACACTTCTTTTTTTGAAGTCTTACGAGGTTTGTACTAAAAGCTCTCTCTGTGCCTTGTTAGAGAGTGCTGAGAGGGGCCACAAAGGAGAAATAAAGGAGCAGCTTTGTATGTTTACTCCTGACAGGCAAACACTTCTCCTTCCTGGTGATGTGGGGAAAAAACAGCAAAGACCAGGACTTAATGAAGAGGGTCCATTTTGTCTACAAAGCCTTTTACGGTCCATGGCCTTTGCTGAGATACACTTACTCCTTCCATCAGTCACATCAGTACCTCCAGGTTGCTGCAGAGTGTTGCCGAGGGACCCCCTGGAAGCTTTCTTCTTTATAAATTTTTCACACCAGTTCTATTACCTGGAGTGGACTTCACGCCATAAGAATACAGCCTGATCCCCCCTAGACTTTTATCAACCCTCAATGCATACACCACAATGAAGAAAAGTAGTACATGTAGACCACTCTTTCTCCTCTTTTTCATTATGCAGCAGCTCTTCACCATATAAGAGAGAGTTTCAGGCCAAAAAAATGGATATTTTAGGACATCCAAAGAGCAGCCTGTGCAAGATGCCATGAATTTTGTAAGGAGAATCTCAAGACCATATTAATCCCTTGGATACAGCTTTCAAATGGATGTTGAAGTTGGAGAAGAAATGTTAGTTGTTGGAAAAGAGGAGACTGAGGATGGAACTCATTAATACTTAAAAGTATATAAATGGTGAATGTCAGGAGGTTGGGACATCCCTTTTTTCTGTGGTATCTAGCAACAGGACAAGGGGCGATGAGATGAAGCTGGAACACAAAAGGTTGCATTTAAACATAAGAAAAAACTGTCAGTGTTTCATTGAGGGAGCCCTGGCCCAGGCTGCCCAGGGAGGATGTGGAGGCTCCTTCCTTGGAGGGCTTCAAGACCCATCTGGACATGTTCCTATGCGACCTGATCTAGGTGGGATCTGCTTCTGCAGGGGGTTGGGACTAGATGACCTCTAAAGGTCCCTTCCAACCTCTACCATTCTGTGATTCTATGATTCCCTTGGAAATGGAAACTAATTACATCATTTTGATGTCCTTGTGGGCTCTTACCCAAATGGCTCAACACAAATCACACAGGAAAAGTCTTCTACATATCCCTGGTAACTTCCCTCTTCACATAGCACTAGGAAAAATTAATTCAGCCCCAACACAGAAGTCCAAGGAGGGTTATTGCTGGTTGTTGCAGATTGACTTGTTTCAAGGGGGAAAAATAACCCCAAATCTCTAGGAGAGAGAATCTGGGAATTCATTCTCCTGAAACTCAGGTTCAATCAATAATTTAAATGAATGGCTGAAGTGTGCATCCTACAACAGCTGGCTATTTTGTACTCCTGTGAGTCAGACAGCTGGTCTTTTTAAAATTCCTCTCTCCCTTGGCATCAAGAGAGGCTGGAGCTAAGGAACCTCAATCTCACTCACACAAGTGTACAGACAGCGTAGGTTCTGACTCTTGTGGGTGTTACTTTTGATTTATACTCGTGACGCTGAGAAGAAAATCAGATCAAGGGAATATAAATCAAACAGAGATCAATACTGAGCATCAAGGTACTAATTCTATCTCCTGAAACAGCCCTTACAAGCTGCAGGAGGCCAGGAGACAATTCCCCCGGTGCAGGCACAGCAGATTTATGTTGAGCTCGGGTCCTGGTGTAGGGGAGATGTTGGAGGTGGAAGGGGATGGGTCTGCACTGCACACTATTAAGAATCTCTGTCTGTCTGAGCTGTCAAACAGTCTGTAGGCAGCTTTGGGAGGTTGCCATAAATCAACACACCCTTTCATTGGGGACTCTTGATGAGAGCCAAGTTGGTTTAAAATCATCTTTCACTGTGCTCTGCCTTCAGGAACCACCATAGAACCTCAGCCTCACGCTTCTCCTAACAGAAGAAACACAGGGTCAGAAATAGTAAGTGACTGAAAGCTCTTCCCCAAAACTAAACTCTCCTGAATGGCATAGCAATGTTTTCTTCATCTCCCTCCAGCGACATGACCATGGTAAAGTTGATCTTTGGAGTGTGCTGAAATGTTTCATGACTTGAGCAAATGTGCTGTGTCTGGAAAGGCCTGGGGTCTGTAAGCAACCCAGTCAGTGTGCCCTGTAAGCAGCCCACAAAGCACCAGGGAGATGTGCACACAAGCCAACAGCTCATGTGTTGGAATCCTAGTTTGTTTTTAGGAGACATATGAAACCAGATGAGGCAAGTTGGCTGCTTTCTGCCAGCACTGGTAAATGTGACCAAGTATTTTACAAACAGCTGAAATCAAAGGGCTCAGAAGTGGAGGAGGAGGAGGAGAGGCATAGAAAATAGGCAAGTATTTTGCACTTGAGAGAGAATTTTACAACCTGTTGACCAAAGCACAAACCCTGCAGCTCCTTGCTTTGTTAGAAATTTGCAGGGAGGTGTGATTGAAAGGGAGATTTGTTTGGGGGTGTATAGGGGGGCTGGTGCAAAGAGATTGATGGCATTAAACTGCATTAGCTTGATAGCATAATTAAGTAATAAAACTCTCCAAGTAGTAATTATAAGACTTGTCAAACAGAGTTATAAGGCAGGAGGCCAAAGGCCAAGTGATTAACTATCTGAGAAGTGTAACCATTCCCTGGAAATGTCCAGCCCAGAGTGCCATTGCTGCAGCGACATATAATTTAGTAAATGCCAAAGAGTAGAAGCAGCTTTACATTTCAACAGAGCCCATGGCAGTGCCTCCCATCAGTCTCCCTCTCAAAGTGAAAAAGAGTCAGGGGAGCTGTCCAGGGCCTTCATTATGAGACTGAGCACACAATGTCTTACTTTGTGCCTTCCCTTGACTCACCTCCTTGGTGCTGGGCTGCGGTACCTGATGTGGTCATGTCTCCCTTGTCCCAGCACTAACTGAGGCTGGTGCACTCTGAGCTCTTTGATTTTGCTCCAGACAGTGCTCAGCCAGCTGAAGGTGTGTGTTTCAGCAAGCTGTTGTTCATCATCCTGTGGCAACTGCAACAGCCTCTGAGCAAAGGTGTGGTAACTCACTTGCAGGTGTTTAAGATACCTCCTGCTACACGCACTGCAGATAATTCCTGTTGCTGTAGATTTCACACAGAGAAGTTTCTACTTCATTAGTTCCAAAGGAATAAAGTTAAAAAAAAAAAACCACCCTGATCTGTATCTCAGTGCAGACATACATGAAATGGTATTTTCCTCTGAAAGTCATTCTCTCTGCTGCTTCAGGAGCTCAGGCACTAAACCCATTAATGGATTAAAATGCCTTATAATCATTCAGAGTTCAACAGGATCTTGGGCTTGGGCTGAGCTCAGGACCATGATGGTTTTTACCCACTATAGGTCAGTACTCCTGGACACTTGGACACCATTTATAGATGCCAGTCTTCTTTTGAGCATCGCTACCCTGCTGCTAAATATACATTAAAAGTCTCAATTAGTTGCTTTTTAGCTGCATTTGATGTGCCTCATGCTCAAGGATTAGAACTTCTTGATTTCCTTTCTTTAACCACTTGTCTGTTTTCTATTTGTCTCTGTCATCACCATTTATTCCTCTAACATGTAAGATAGATACTTCTAATCTTTTAATCTCCCCACACACTGCAGCTTTCTGTTCCCTTAATCATTTGCACTGCCTTCCCTGCTCTCTCCTGTAACACTTGAGAGCAAAGCTGAGCAAAGTATCCCTGCTGAGGTGTCACTTCATATCAAAGCTACGTAACAATTTTGTGCTCTCCTCTAGTTTTTCTTAGTACAAATGAACAACTTGTTTACTTTTCTGGCCACCTTTTATATTGAATAGATATCCTGTTAGCAATGCCACCATGTTCCTCTTCTGATTACCTCCAGTTAACCTAATAGCAGATCCACATACAAGTGGTTGAAATTGTTTTCTTTCTCCTTTCAGGATGATACTTCCTGAATCTGAGCTTATCCCTCAAGTGCAGTCCACCTAACTCTTCAAGAAACTCCTGAAATGATTCACAGTTTTATTGGTGCTTTTGGAAATCTAAATCATTATTTTGGCTCAGTGGTAGAGCTGATCCTGGAGCAACACATCACAAGTTGGAGCATCTTCCTTATGAGGAAAGGATGGGGGATCTGGGGCTGTTGAGTCTGGAGAAGAGGAGACTAAGGGGGAATTTCATTAATATTGACAAATGTCTAAAGGGTGGGTGTCAGGAGGCTGGGGCAGCACTTTTTTTGTTGTATCTAGCAACAGGACAAAGGGTAATGGGAAGAAGGTGGAACACAAAAAGATGCATTTAAACAAAAGGAACAACAATTTCACTGTTGAGGTGAGGGAGCCCTGGCCCAGGCTGCCCAGGGAGGGTGTGGAGGCTTCTCAGGAGGTTTCCAAACCCACCTGGACATGTTCCTGTGCCCCCTGATCAAGGAGAACCTGCTTTAGCAGGGGTTTGGGCTGTATGAGCTCTGCAGAGCCCTTTCCACCCCCACTATTCAGGCATTCTGTGTTTCCACACCTTTTTTCCCTCCTCTGTTCTCTTTTGGGTCTTACCGAATTCAACACTCTCCAGTCCCTTGCAATGGGTAAGGCTGGTGAGGACCAAGCAGCTCCTCCACCTGGGTCTAGCAAAGAGACTTGTGTCAGGCCTGAGGGCTGCAAAAAGGCAGCAGTTGTTCCTGGAACTGCAGAGAGAAGGCAGCCTTGTGCTATTTACCTCTGTGAAGGTAATACTGGGTTCTTTTTAGGTGAGAAAGAGGAAGAGATTCTTTAATAATGCAAAAATCAAAGCAAATCAAAGTATTATCATCATTGCCTGCTAATGACCTTAGAGCACACCTTTTATGAGGTGTGTGCACAGATCACGTTTCCAGCTTAAAACAGAAGCATAAACACTCTTAAATGGAAACCTAATTATATAACACTGTTTAATGTCTGTTTTCATAGGTTGGTTGAGTATTAAATAATGTTCCTGAATTACCTGTCTTTGCAAGTACTGGAAAAAAAAAAAACCCAAACCATTAATTCTCTTTCCCAAATGTTTACTGTGTGAACAGGACAAAAAGCCTGCAAACACAGGGGGTCTATTACAGGGGCCAAATGCTTCACTTTAAATACCCACTTAAATCTCCAAACTGTATTTTAGGAGGTAAAGTTCCAAAGAGGGAAGTGTGCTGAGCTGCATGGCAATGATAAGGCAAAGAGGAAACCTAAAATAAATGCAAAGGCTTTTTGAAATAAATTTCCAACCCTACAGCTGGTTGTAAAATAAAAGCAGCACGGAGTGGAAACAGAGTTTTTGCTAATAATAATAACAGCCAAAACAAATTCAGTCTTTCTTTGTTGGTAAGAGAGCTGAGACTTTATGAAAGTTTGCCTCTCTCCTGGAGCACAGAGAGAGCGAGTGTGGAACCCTGTGCTCCTGGCATTTGGGAAATGCCACGTGGTAGGTTTGGTGTCTGGGAAACGGAACGAAATAGAGTTTTGAAACAGCAAATTTTCCTGGGGAATGGGAATTTCAGGTAGAGCAGCTGGCTCTGTGCAGGACTTGCATACCGGCTCTTGCAGTCTTAGTGCTCCCCCGTGTGTTTGCTCTCTTCCTCTTGCTAGAGTTGTGCCTAGGAATTCCCGAGGAGTTCAAAAACAACCCAAGCTGTGATTAAAATCATCAATTTTAGCAAAATTTTGAGCTCATTTCCATTAAATACGAAATGTATCTCAGAGCAAAAGCTCCAATAGATATTCAGGGTTCTTAGTCATGGTCACACTTCTGCCTCTCTGGGCTTTTAGGAATCATTCTGAATTGTTCCACAGGTTGATTGAAGCAGTTTAATTGCAAGATCAGGTCTGTGTTGGATGGGAGAGGTGTTAGTGGGGCTCCCTGGTCACTGGAAACAGCCCAGAGGGAGTGAGGAAGCATTTTCACCTTGTCTCCAGTGAGACTCTGTGAAGAATGAGACCCTTGCTGCCAAGAGCCTGGTCCAACATGCTGAGCAGCAGAGAAAAGCATCATCAATTGCACACTCTGGACA
The DNA here is from genome assembly GCA_013401255.1 of Urocolius indicus. NCBI lineage: Eukaryota > Metazoa > Chordata > Aves > Coliiformes > Coliidae > Urocolius > Urocolius indicus. The sequence goes on from WBNH01010077.1 coordinate 212,931, forward strand.
TTTGTGCCACAACCACACATCTCAGCAATCCATCAAAAGTGAAGACGTAGCTGATAATTTTTCCAGCTTTTGTTGGCTGCTCTTTATGGCTTCAGGGAAGCCACATGCATTTGGGGAACAGTAGTGGAAAGTTTTTGAGTTCTAATGTATTAGCTGCTCTGGAGGAACAGAAACAGTTTGGAAATTGAGGCTAAAGCCCAGGCTGTGAGTTCCCTGAGACAGCCATATGTGAAAGATCTGTATTGCTGAATTTCCTCACTGATGCTCCCCATTGATTTTTCTGAGGCAACCCAGGCAAATCATTTCAGCCCACTGCCTAAGTTTACTCGTGCCTTCGATGAGCAATGTGTGATATAAGTGACTGCCTCCCACAGACACCACGAGCCTTTCATTTATGTTTGTGAGGTGACTTGAGCTGTTTCACTCTGGAGTCTGTAACTGCGAGGCGCTACTAATAATCCCAGCACAACAAGCCGTCTGAGCGATCCTTGTACCTGAAGCAAACACTCACATTGGTACCAAACATTTTTCACTTATAAAAGTAAAAGTTGTGACTCTGGGTCATTTTACTATGGAAAAAATAAATCTTGCTGTGTCTCTCCCTCCCAAGTTCTGCCTCTGTCCTGCAGACTCCAGCTTCCCTTTGCCGAGCACAGCTTTGTAGTGACTAATCCTTTCCCTCTGCATGGCATTACATGGGTAATTGTGCGGATACTACATATCTTTTAGCAGACTTTACTGCAATATCTGGCACTACCATGCAGCAGATCTCTTTAATTTAAAAACTTCAGATGGGGTATTTAACATTCTTTCTCTCTTTTTTTTACCATTCTGCAATCGATTCCCTCCGTTGAGTCCCTAAGCAGATGCAAGAATACATTTGAGTTGAATTTCAGGGGATACTTATTGCATGTTAAATACCACCAGGCAATTATTTAATGAGGTTTAACAAGTATGTAATAGATAGATTACTTATGACCTAGATGTGAAACCTCAATGAATATGTTTAATCAATTGGCATCCAATTAACATACATTAGGGTTTTTCTTTCCTGCAGCATAGTGCTTTATTTCAGCTGTCTGTCTAACAGAGCAGGCTGTGTACTTGTTAACTGCTTGCTGTCCATAATTTTACATTCAATATTGTATTCATCATTTAAAAAAAAATAATCAATTGTAAACCTGCTCTTGGTGAGCTCAGTGGCCTGTAATTACCCATTTAGAAGTGTCTTATTTGTGCATCAGTAAACTCAATTATCTTCTCTGCATTCACAACTGCAGGGACCTTTCTATACCCCAGACAATTGCGCCCATACCATTTTTTCTGATTCAGCAGAAGAAATTTGCTAGTCCCTTCTTTTGAATGATAAGATTGTCACTAGCTATGAAAAGGTAATACAGGATTAAAGTAAAATGCAAATGAGCCCTGCTGATGTATGTCCTAGAGTGGAATTACTCTCTTGAAAGATCACAAACAATCAAGAAACTCCTCTGCATCTCTACAGTGCTACAGTTTAATTAAAGCTTAATAAGGAACAACAGATGTGGATGAGTCTTTGTCCAGTTGTGCTCATTAATTTACATGTAACTTGGGCTTTTTGTTTTCAGTAGCAGCAGCAAACTTGCCTTTCTCCAGAAAATCATCAGAAATACATCAAGCACTACTAAACAATGTTGGAACCAAGCTCAGCCAGGAGAGCTGATGAGAAACGAACTAATTTTCAACACTACTCTCAAGGTGCTGCTGGGGCTGTGTAGCATATGATGCTTCCTCTGGAGATCTGGAAACCCTCTTGTCCTGCCTGTGTTGAGTACAAATAGCAAAACCATTTGCTTCATGTGGCTCAAAAGATCAAAGGAAGGTAAAAAACATGAGTGGTGCTGAATAATATTTTCTATAAACTGGTTAATTCTGCTACAGAGACCTGCAGCTTACTCCACCCAAGCTGATATACAGAGCCCTGCAATATGGTTTCTGAGCTCTGTCTTTTGACCCCAGTCTCGTTCCCCATCTGGCTTTACAGGCTTCACTTTGCCATGTGCTGCACAGGGAGTAATGCAGAATAATTGGGAGGGGGAAAAAAAAAAAGAGGATGGTTTTGTGAAGACAGAAGCTACAGTGGGAGAAGTGAGAAAAACGACCCAAATCTTGGCATACTGCTAACTGGCTTAAGAATAGAGAAAATGCCAATTTCAGTTCAATTCCCTATCTTTCAGACACCAGAAGCCTTGGAGCACTCCAAGGGAAGAGCTAGAGGGGAGGTTAAACTATTGCAGAATCCTCACACACCCTGTCTGCACATTGATAAAGGGAGATCTTGTGCCTTTGTCCAATTTTCATTCAGATTTGTCTTGGAGCAAGTTTCTTTCTGGAGATTCTGTGACTCTGGATCATTTACCACGTTCTATAGCTACAAGCACTGCTTTGTAGCACCAAATCTCATTGTTCTAGGCAAACTTCGGTGTCAGAATCTGAAGGACTACAAAGGAAGAAGATACATGTTATTCTTCTCTTCTGCAGAAAGGACACCCTCCAAGATTAAAGTGACTGGATTTTGATCAGCCTTTCCCATTTGTACTGGGCTCTTTATGAATTGAAATGTAAAAGGTCAAAGCTCCAAAAGCATTTTTCATTTCTAAAGAGGTTTGTTCACCACTGTAATTTAATAGCCATGCCAAAGCTGATAAGATTTTGGAATCTGTCCATGGCATGTATTGATGTCACAGGTCAAAAATAAAGGCTTCAGTGTAATTTATTTCTCCAAGCACAGTGAAGATAATAACTCAAGCACAGAGCAATATGTTAAAACTAAATTATATTCAATAAAGATGACTTATGCCAGTCTCCTGAAAACCAAATACACTTGGCTTCATTTGAATGTGCTCATTACTTTGGTATGGTGGCCTCCCAAGAGGGACTTAGACATTGCACGGCAGCCAAGGTATGGTTCTGGATCTAAGCTGCAGGCTTGGAAAGCACAAGGGTGAAGAGGTTGTTCATCCTTTCTCTGTTGAAAATCTGACTTGAGGGAGCATTTTCCTGCACTGGCTGCTTCTTCTGTTTTGCTTTCTGCTGGATGGAATGATGCATGAGAACAAAAATTCGTTCCTGCTATAAATAGAGGTTGTGCATGTGATACAAGGGGGAGGAGAGCAGATGCTGCACACAGAGCTTCAACTGGAACGTCACGCTTTAATGTGCAGCAAGGGATGGGGGAAGGGGGCACTTTCACAACACTGGTAAAGAAAATCATCTACAGAATAGATCCAGCAGAGGCAGGCAGAGAAAGCATTTTCTCTACTACCCAACCTGGAATTTAAAGTACCTAACATGAAGCTTCAGCAACTGGTCCACTCTCAGCCTTTCAACCAGTGACCTGCAGGAGGGGGCTGACAGGGCCCTGACAGGGCGTAACTATTGTGCTCCCAGGTCTATTTTTACTGGACACAGAAATCCAGGATCATCATCAGTGGATAGCTGAACTTCACCCTTACAGAGAGAAATCAGCAGGTTTCACTTCTGACCCTGACCTATCTTTTAACTTTAACCCTTTTTTTTATAACTATTTTAGCACATTACTTCTGCTTGCGAGATCTTCTTCACATGACTGTTTCTTTGCATTCCTTTTTTAAGGCAATGAGATCTGGTTTGAGCTACTTGCTTCTGACTGGATGCCACTGGATTTTGTCCCTGAAGTGATAAAAAGACAGGATTCCATTTCAGAGAATTTCAGACCCCTATGACACCAGGCTATGGGCTGAGTTCTTGGGAAATAAAGAGCTTGAAGAGACAAACTAGGTCTTCCATCTGTGGGACTGCCCAAGCAGTGAAGACAGCAAGGAAAACATAGGCTGTTCTGCTCATAGCCTTGGTTGAGACATATTCTTATCAGGGAGAGGCAGCAACCCTATTATCCCAGTATGTAGGCAAATCCCTGGAGGGATCCCAAAGCTGTGGAGCTGAGGTGCTGAGGGCCAGGGGTTAGTGGTGGGCTTGGCAGGGTGAGAGGAGGGCTGGGACTCCAGTAGCTTCAAGGGCTTTTCCAATGAAGATGGTTCTATGATTCTATGATGCTGCATTGGATAAACCTCTAAGATCTACTAAGATCTACTAAGATCATCTACTACTTGAGATCCATAAAACAATATAACATCAGCTGATGAACTTCTCCAGAGCTGCACTTACTCCCATCAGCGGAGTCCTGCTGGGAGCAAATACCATCTCAATTCATTCACAAAATCAACAGTGAAAGGCTGAAAGAGAAGCACAGAATCAACTTCAATTTGAACTGAGGAATGAACGAGGTGCTACAAGGCTTTCATGTGCAGGTCACACATCTTCCCACAGGATGTCATCAACCAGGAACAGCCACTGCTAGTTTACAGGCAAGTCAACTTAAAGTCAAGGAAGGTGAGGTGATGTACAGCATGAGTGAAAGAGTTGAAACAGAAACATCAGTTGGTCCAAAATATCCTCACAAAAGCAATGGAAGAAGTTCTCCATACAGCAATGCTGGAAAATGCCATGTGAGTCAAGATTAGAGGTACCTTCTCAAACGAATGACAGGAAAAAATCTGCTCACTAAGGCCCTTACTGCCAGGTTACAGCAGCTGGACCCTTTCTATGGGATTGACAAAGAAAGACTTATAACAGCAAAAAGTTGAGGTGGCCAAATCGCTTTTAAAAAGCACCAAACAAGCAGAAGCAGCACAAAACTGTTGGCTTTGCCAAATCAACTTCCAGCATTAAGAGAAAAAAAGTGAAATGCTGCACAGAAAATCCAACAGTGGTTTTCTCAAAGTTGAAGTTCATTGCTGATACTGAAATGGTGACTTTTTGCTGGGCTGGAAGCTCAAACACAACTGCTCTGCAAAAGCTGGGGTCAGCAAAGGTCTGCCAGGGAGCAGCAAAATGGCTCTGTGGTTCCAACAGGAAAGACACTGGGACAAAAGGAAATGGGTTCTCAAGTTGGCCCAAGGGAGGTTTAGATTGGACATAAGGAAGAACTTTTTCACCAAGAGGGTTATTAAGCATTGGAATAGGCTGCCCAGGTGGAGGCTCCATCCCTGGAGATATTTGAAAGACACATAGATGATGTGCTGTGGGCCATGGGTGATGTGATGGGCTTGGCAGTGTTAGGGGAGAGCTTGGACTTGATGATCTTAAATGTCTTTTCCTTTAAGGTCTTTTCCTTTACATTTCCAACTATGATGCTATCATGATTCTTCAGTATCTTTCTCAGCAAAACAGAAGAGTTGGTTATGGTAAGCCCTTTGGGACAATTGTCACAATTTGACCCAGAAAACCATACATTTACCTTGTGAACAAATCAAAACAGCACTGATTGTAATTAAAAAAACCCAGTAATTAACAGACCAGTCTGTAGGCTCAGGGAGGCATCATCATATAACATCTAGATTGCAAAAAGCACTCAGCAATGTCCATTGCAATTGTATCTGGAACTTCAAAACACACTTGGACACGTTCCTGTGCAACCAGATCTACATGGGACCTGCTTTGGCAGAGAGGTCGGACTGGATGATCTCTAAAGGTCCCTTCCAACCCCCACCATTCTATGACTCTGATTCTATGATCTGGGATGTCTGGAGGTGTAATGTAATACAAAGGAAGACATGGCCTCTGTCAGGTGCCATCCCAAGGTCAGAGTGAACTCAGTGCCAGCTCATTTCCCTGACGCTGCAGCAACACTGAAGTCGGAGGGGAGTTCCCCACACCTCCTGCTTGACATTGCCACCAACTTCACTGCAAGGAATAACTAACAAGTTCCCTCATGAAATATACAATGTGCTTTCAATGACAGCTATACTAGGGAAAAAAAGCCAGAATCAAATATTGTAATGACAGCATCACTCTTGCAAATGACAGCTTAGCCAACATGGAAGTGAGGACCAGAAGGCTATGCAGAACTGTGGGGAAAATACTGATAATATTCACTTTAAAAACAAGTTTAGCAATCACTGCAGCAGTTTCAAAGAACAGCTTTGAAGGTGGAGATGACAATCAACAAATCTCTTTGCATATGTTGGCAGCAACAATCTCCTGTGCTGTGGAGCTTTCAGCAAGGAAATGATGCTGTGGAGCAGGAGATGCTCATTGTCTGGACTGTCTTTCAAAGTATTTGGTTATTGAAACTCTGCAGCTTAGTTTTAAAAGGGGCATTTTTGCTTTTTTTTTTTCACTCCTATCTTAACATATACATATGAAAACTCAAAAACCATAGCAGATACAGACAGATATGAAATCCCTTTTCAAGCAGATGCTGTAGGAAAATCTCGATAGCAAATGAAGTTTGTTACTGAAAACTCAGGGAATTACCAGATCTGAGCAATCCTGCTCTCTGAAGTTGCCAAGAGACAGTCAGATGTATCTGCTAAGGAGGAGGTCAGCACATCTGCTCGCATCTGGACAGCAGAAAAAACATGTGAAGGATCTGTCTGAAAGGTCTCCTCTTAGCTCTGCTCACTCTCTATTCATAAAAGATAATTTATTGCATTTAACCATATAAACTACATACAAAGGTAGGCTGGATGTAGGATGTCTTCTAAAAATTGCTGGGGAGGCCTGAGGTCAATGCAGTGGTGTGAGAAGAAAAAGTTGTGGGGAGCTTAAAAAGAAATGGATGGGTAGGAGGGATGGATTGGGCAAAGAACATATAAAAGTTACTGCAGAGGAAGGAAACAGTCCATGAAAGAAGCATAACAAAGGGAAAGCTGATGATAACAAATGGCCTGAGGAAGGGCAAATGCAAAGGGAAGCAATTAGGAATGCAATATTAGGAAAAACGGATAAGTAGGAAACTGGTCAGCTGAGAGGTTCCAAAGCCACGAGCCAGCAATGTGACCTCCTGGGCAAGAAGCCAATGACATCCCGGGGACCGTCAAGAAGAGGCCAGCACAGGGCTACCAAGATGATCAGGGTACTGGAACATCTTTCTTATGAGGAAAGGCTGCGGGACCTGAGACTGTTTGACGTGGAGAATGCTGAGGGAGAAACCTCATTAATACTTATAAACACCTGAAAAGCAGGTGTCAGGACAAGGGGTAACAGGCACAAGCTGGAACACAGAAAGTTCCACTTTAACACGAGGAGAGTCACACAAGGAGAAACTCCTTTGGTGCTGAGGTGAGGGAGTCCTGGCCCAGGCTGCCCAGGGAGGGTGTGGAGGTTCCTTCTCGGGAGGTTTCCAAACCCACCTGGACACGTTCCTAAGCGAGGGGAACCTGTTTTAGCAGGGGGTTGGGCTGGATGAGCTCTGGAGGCCCTTTCCATCTCCCAACATTCTGGGATTCTATGATTCTATGCTGCTCAAGTCAAACACCCTGCAATGTGGTTGGTGCCCCCAGTCTTGGCCTAACACTGCTGCACGGAGTGAGCAAATCCCAGCACGGTCTGTACATGGGCGGCTGGCAGCCAGGAGGGTCCACAGCACAACCATCCCCTGCACTAGTGACCAAGGGGCTGGTGACAGCCTAATGGGAAAATATCACAGGGCATAAATATGAGGGCACCCCTCCTGCTGCTATCAGCTCATTATGGCTCTGACCTACAGGGATCTGGGCTTATTTCTGTAGCTGGTGGAACTAGTGGTGTACATATAAATTATCTGATGAATGTAGCCTTGTTTGATGTTCATGAATCATTCATGACCCGAGTCCAGTTTTGGCAAAAGAGTGCATTTTCTGTGAGTATCCTCTGAACCCTCTGAGGAGGGCTGAGCTCAGGGCTGTGCACAGCTGCCCGTGGGGGCTGTTTGCTGCAGCCTGCGATGGGGCAGGTAACTCTCTTGATCTGATTCACTTCTCTCTTCCTTCACTGCAGGGCTTAACTGTTTAAAACCAGGTGCAAAATGATAATTCCTTCAGACATTAATTCCTTTCCTGTACCTTCAAAGATCTGTTTGGTGACTTGCATGTGCTCTTCAAACTTCCCTATAGATAAAAATCTTCCTTACCTACACCTGGGCTGCCATTACACAGCGTATTCCAGCCCAGGGTGCCTGGTCCTTGCCAAAGAAACATCATTTAGGAATACGTTCCCTTGTCCTGACACCCAGGTCCTGTTGGCTTCTTGCAGCTCCATTAAAAACCCTTTGTAATACAGCATTCAGGCTTCACCTTACATGGCTGTCAAAGGAGTTTGCCTTTCATTTCTTGCTGTGTAGACTTTCCTCTAATTTCAAGCCTAAATTAACTCTTGGCTCATTTAAACCATTTGTCCCCATGTCTATCACTCTAATTTCTCCTTTGGATGTTTTCCTCCCCATATGTTCCATTCTCAGTCTTTACCTAACTAAACTAAGTGCTGTTTTTCCTCTCTTAAATGACTAGTCCTTGCATTCCTCTGTCACCTGACCATTTACTGTTTGAACCTTTCACCTTCACACTTTTGGGAAGAGAACTGTGCACATCATTCTGATGAGGTCAGACCAACCTTGAGTTGAGAAGCACAGATTCATGCTTCTTTAGACTTCCAGCCTTAGCTGGAAATCTGACTTGGATATACCATATAATTTGCAATTACGAGCAACCTGTGACATCCAAGGACACTCCAGTCTATGTGATCCCCAGTCATTTCTAACAAACAGATGAAATTCTCACTACTCCGACCATCCCACCGGCTGTGAGTGTCATTGGCACAATCGTACGCTCCCTTCCAAGGTCCATATAGAAATGAAGTCTGTTCAGTCCCACTCTCAGTCCTTGGAGGGGTTTGCTGATAACCTCACTTCAGAGTGATAATTCCCCTTTGGTGTTGCCTGTCACTGGCTCCCCTTTAGACAACTCTGCACCCACATTATAGTTCCTGTATCAATCTTCAGTTTTCAGTTGAGCTGGTAATTTCCCATGTGGCATTATATATACATATATATATATATCATTAATATTCACAAATAACTACATGGTGGTTGTCAGGAGGTTGGGGGAGCACTTTTTTCTATGGTATCTAGCAACAGGACAAGGGGTGATGGGATGAAGCTGGAACACAAAAAGATGCATTTAAACACAAGAAAAAACTATTTCCCTGTGAGGTGAGGGAGGCCTGGCCCAGGCTGCCCAGGGAGGGTGTGGAGGCTCCTTCCTTAGAGGGCTTCAAGACCCACCTGGACACGTTCCTGTGCCACCTGATCTAGGTGGGAGCTGCTTCTGCAGGGGGTTGGACTGGATGATCTTTAAAGGTCCCTTCCAACGCCTACCATTCTGTGATTCTATGATATCAAATGATAACCTTTGTCCAGAAAGAGGAGATATCTTACATTTCCTTTGCCTAGAAAAATCATTTGTCTTATCATTTTTATCACAAATGGTCTCTGTTTGCCCAGAAGAATTTAATCATCAATAGCACAATGGTGACGGCTGCAGAGATCTGGAGAGCAGGCTGTGCTTCCCCAGCAGCTCTGCTGGACACACATCCTTGTCCAGGGGACCCTCATTTCAAAGACAATATTTCCTGCACTGCTACCCCTTGGAATGACCCCCTGTGCCACCAGAGGCTGGGAATAGATGACAACTCACATTTCACACTGAAAAGTCAATGTGAATGATATATCCTCGTACAGAAGGCAGTTACAGCCCAGCACTCGGAGGAGAGGAGCCCAAGCATTTACCTGTTGTACTTTGGTTGCTGTTATTTATCTATTTGTTTCTTACAAGGGAAAAGGTGCACTTTTTTTTTTTTTTTTTTTTTTTTTTACACAAAACTGATATGTTTAGTGCTTTCATTTTATGTTTTGAGCAGTTAAGCTATTCAGTGTTTTAAGGGCAGTGTTAGTTCTTTATAACTCTGTGCTGACAATAGAAGTCTAAGATAATGGAGCCTAAAGAGAGAGATTTTTCTGTTCCCACATTGTTTCTGAAATATGGAGTGATCAAAGGCACTCAGTAGAAAGTTTCTATCTGTAAATCCTCAGTGAAAGTGTCTTCAGAAATTAGGTAGGAAGAATATAGAAGAGGAAATGACTTGAGGTTTTGGTAAAAGCTCACCAAAGTTTTGTGAAGATTCTTTCAAGGCACTGGAGCAGGTCATATAATTGTTACACCAAAATGCCTCTCCCATTCTTTTCATCAGGTGCTTTGAATCCATTTCAGCAACATTCTCAAGTAATGAGTACTAACTGGAACAGAAAATGAATGTGCTCCAAATTAAGCACAGGGTTAATTCTTCACAGGCTCTGGTCTCTGCCATGAAGGGAGAAGTGGACTTTTGTAAGAGCTGAGAGCCAGGATACACCTGTCCAAATGTCATCCTCACAGCAAGGTGATTAAGGGATGTTGTTCATTAATAAAAGGCTTTGCAGAAGGTAGCCTGAAATTCAGATCCATCTCAGCAACATCCCCCAGTCCTGAACACATGGAGTCTCTGAAATTCTGAAGGAAACCACTTCAGCTCAAACCCGTCTCAGCGTTCACACAAAGAACGAGAACCCTAAGAAGGAGTATTTGACTTTTCCTCCTCCTTAGCACACTGTTTGGCTTGTGCTGGGCAGAAGAGCTGAGTGTTCATACAAGCCTTGCTGTCCAAGCACAGTAATGCTTACCTGAGGTTCTGGAATGCTCGTGCCATTCCCCTCCAGGTGCCCAGCTCTGTTACAGGATGTGGTGTCTTTGCCTGTGCCAGGTTTTCTGCAGCAGAGGGAGCTACAGGGGTGGCTTCTTTAAACAAAGAGCTGCCAGAAGCTTCACCTGTAGCTGAAAGGACTCATGCCAGTCAATGCTAAGATGGACCCACACCTGACCCAGGCCTGGCCAATTAGTTACTGAGGCAATGCCTCTGTGATTAATATATTTGAGAAGGAGAAAAAATTGCTGCATGATTGCAAAACTGCAGCAGCAACAGTGAGTGAGAGAACATATCCACAGACACCAAGGTCAATGGGGAAGGAGGGAGAGGAGAGTGCTTAAGCCCTGGAAGAGAGATTCCCCTGTGAGCTGTGGTGAAGACCATGGTGAGGCAGCTGTGCCTTTGCAGCCCAGGAGGAGCAGAGACTCACTCACAGCCTCTGGAGGAGCTCACGCCGCAGTGGGTGGGTGCCTGGAGGAGTCTGTGACTCTGTGGGACACTCATCCTGGAGCAAGCTCCTGGCGGGACCTGGAAGTCTGTGGTGAAAGAGGAGCCCAGGCCAGAGCAGGTTTGCTGTCAGGACTTGTGACCCTGTGAGGGACCCAGGCTGGAGCAGCCTGTTCCTGAAGGACTATTCTCCCAGGGACAGACATCCAGCCTGAAGGAGGCTGTGACTGCATGGGAAGCTCATCCTGGAGAAAGCTCCTGGCTGGACCTGGGAGTCTGTGAGGAGGGACTGTTTCCCGTGGGAGGGACTCCACAGTGTAGCAGTGGGAAGGTTGAGGAGGCATCCGCCCTGCTGATTACAGCCCAAACATTCATTGTTTCCAGACCTCTAAGAAGTCCTTATGCCTCTTGGGTGTCTGGTTTCCTGAAGTGAGTAGAGTGAGTAGGACTTATCTGCACATGCAGTTGATACAATCTTCTGCAAAATCTGCCCATGGGCAGTTATGCACTGAAAGGGCAATTAGGTACACAGAGACCCAATCTCCATACCAAATCGAGCTTATTGCCAAGAATTGTGTGTACATTTCTGTGCAATATTCAGGAAATTGGGCCCCAAAGCCATAAACTCTTTCTTCTGCTATCAAATAACTTTCTACTTCTTCAGCAAGAAATGGAATATAGATGTCATATCAGAAAAAAAAAAAAAAATTATTATGAGAAAATGATTATGGCCACATGAGGTCAGAGTGCAGCTCTGTCCCCACTCTCAGCACATCTCTCCCAGTTGGAAGGATGAAGGAGAAGACTAGCATGTCTCAGGGCTTGCTCAGCATCCTCTCCCAGATGCTTGTACTTCATGGCTCAGTGACTTTCAGAGTCAAAGAAGGGCTTTTAGTATTTAATAGTCTGGATTATTCACTAATAAATGGATTATTCCTGCAGATAAAAATTCAAATATAGAATAAACCAATTGTGTTTGCTCACATTTGTCCCTATCAATATAGTGTCTGATGAGTAAATATGCCACAGTGAGCAGATTCCCCCTCCTGCCTTTGCACCTCAATAGTAAGAGAGGAAGGAGGTAACACTGCTCTGTCTTGCAGTGTGTGTCCACCAAGACCTCTGCCAGCACAGCAAACCTTCTTGTGAGGCACCTTTGGCCTTGGCTGCAACAGAGACCAGAGGCACAGAGGCATTTCTGTGCAGGATGGGCGGGAGGTGCTTGGTCTCCAGCAGCAATATCCTCACTGCAGTGCCGTGCCCTTGTGTGCAATGGGTGTCAAATCACTCCTTCACCCACTTCAGAGTTCAAACTGCAGGATCTGAGACGTGGGTATTTCACAATGCATGAAGACATTTGGTAATATAGTGTCATTTTTAGTGTCCCTTCCTACGAGACAATAAGAGGATGGGGGGAAGCAAAGGAAGCCTGACCGCAAGAAACTGTTTCTCTGCTCCATAAATTCTTTGTTAGTGAGGCCAAGAGTGCCTTCCTGTGGGACAGCCCACAAACCTACCCAACGTGCTCTGCATTGTCACTGAGATGTGGCCAATAAACTTTATGCTGGGAAATGTTCTCTTTTCCTTCAGTATATTTCGATAACTCCACTTCCTGCTGTCACAGGTATTCAGGTTCAAAAAATAAAGTCACCCTTTATAAAAGTGCACGTGATGAGAGTTTAATGTTCACACAGTAAATCTGGGAGCAGCTGGATGTGTTTTTAAGTTTCCTTGACGTCTTTTATTTGTTTAATACATGAGTCTATAAAAGCTGTTTCAGCCTGCTAATGAGCAATAGGGGACTCACAGCTATTTAAAACCTGGAACAAGGCATCAAAATGAAGAATGAAGTAAAGGCTGCTGGAGCAGGGAGCTCCAGATGTGACAAGGGGTGCTTTATTGTGCAGGAAGATGGAGCACCAGACACGCTGCTGTGGTGTCAGGAACCCAGAGCCCTGCTTTCCATTCAGCTGAACATGAGCTCACCTGTGTCCTGTGGGTGCTATTGAGCTCGGCTTTTGTCCAAGTTGCAAGAGAAGCCTCAGCATGGAAGGTTTAAGAGGCTGGGGTGGAAGAGACAGGACTTCTGTGAAGATCTGAATGAATTTGAAGGAGACTTCTGCAGCTACAGTCAAGCTCTGAAATATCTCCACCACAGCCATCTTTTCTGTGGTTGAATCTTTGAACTTTGCACCATGCAGCTCACCCAAAGTGAGGAATGATCCCCAAAAGAAGGACAGCTAGTGCCAACACCAGGTGAGGCTGCACCTCAAGTACTGTGTTCAGTGCTGGGCCCCTCTCTCACTGCCACAGGGACACTGAGGGGCTGGAGTGTGGCCAGAGCTGGGCACAGAGCTGGGGAAGGGGCTGGAGCACAAGGGTGCTGGGGAGGGGCTGAGGGAACAGGAGTGTTCAACTTGGAGAAGAGGAGGCTGAGGGGAGACAGCAGCACTCTCTGACACTCCCTGACAGGAGGCTGCAGTGAGCTGGGGATTGTTCTCTGCTCCCCAGTAATGAATGATGAGACAAGAGGAAAGGGGAGGTTGAGATTGGAGCTGAGGCAGAACTGTTTCCCTGAGAGAGTTGTCAGCCCCTGTGCCAGGCTGCCCAGGGAGCTGGGGGAGTGCCCAGCCCTGGAGGGATCCCAAAGCCATGATTCTGTGATTCAGACAGCAGCAGCAGTACAAGGAAGGGCTGGGTGCAGGATCAGTTCTCACTATTCAGCAGTAGCTCTGTGAGCCCTTATTTCTATGGAAGATGGTGCCATGGAGGCCACTGCTGATCACCACCAACCACCTCCAGATCCAGCCTCCTCCTTGACACCAGGGGTAATGAGGCTTTCCATGAGAAACAACTACAAGAAGGCAGTGCCTATCCATGTACATCATGTACAAAGTGAAGTAAGCACCTGGGAGCCTCCAGAATCAGCTGAAGTTGGGGACAACTTTCCTCTGAACATTTCCCATGACAAAGCTGAAAGAAAAGGTTTTCCTTGTTTGTTTTGGTTTGAGAAATTGTTTTGGAAAAAGCAATCATTTAGGAAAAACCAGACTGGGGTATTTTCTCTTGATGTCTTTGAACAAAGCATTTTTTTTAGTTATGCAGCAACAAAACATCTATTTTATTTTAAAGGAATTAAAACATGAATAATGAAAGTCTTTGATTTCATAAGAAAGATTTTTTTTAACTCTAATTTCACTCAATGAGTTTTATAAATCACTTCAGGTTGATGTGAAGCGATTACTTTTTACATTTTGCTCTTCAGGCTGTGCAACAGACAGAAAAAAATCAGTTCTTTGCACATCTTTACTCTTGAATATATTGAATTCCTCTGTGAAGATGGAAAGGATGGGAATCTTTGTGAACTGAGTAATTCAGATGAATAGTGTCTTCAAAGTCAATTACCACTGTGCAGAGATGATACCTGCTTCTGTCTCATCTGGACTCACCAGTTCGATTTTTGCTCCCCCCAGAACTTTCTGAAGTTTCCTTTTTTTTCTTTCTGTTTTTATTTTTACAAGCAAAATAGCAAGGGACCCCTCTGTTGTGTATATTGATTAATTAGAACAAGGAAGTTTAGAACAAGCCCCAAATCCCAGAGTTGCAGTACTGCATTGCAAAATAACTCACCAGTAGCTTTTCACACTTTGGCCTGTACATCTTCTTTACCAGCCAGGATACTGACAGCTCTAGTCCCTTCTGGTGTGACCCTAAGACACAAAAGGACATCAGTCCCCCAGGCTCTTCTAATGAGTGTTGGCAGTTTCCTTCTTGCACGTTGAATCAAGTTAAGGCAAAACACTAATAACAATGTTAACATGATGAATATTACATACATTGCTGCTCATGAAAGACAAGACTTTAGCTTTCATGGAATGGTAGGGGTTGGAAGGGACCTTTAGAGATCATCCAGTCTAATCCCCTTGCAGAAGCAGCTCCCACCAAGATCAGGTCACACAGGCAAGTCTTGAAGACCTCCAAGGAAGGAGCCTCCACACCCTCCCTGGGCAGCCTGGGCCAGGGCTCCCTCACTGAAACACTGAAAGAGTTTTTACTTGAATTTAAATGGAACTTTTTGTGTTCCAGCTTCTTTCCATCATCCCTTGTCCTGTTGCTAGTTACTATAGAAAAAGGGATGTCCCAACCTCCTGACACACATTCCTGCATGCTTGTTGGTTTAAAATGGGAGAGCTGACTGCAGACAGCCTCTGCCTGCCCAAAGTACCACTGATTAAGCAAAGCCACGAATTTAAGGCACTTTATCTGCCTGCTGTAACTGTCCACTATGGGCAGAAAACCACTATATTACTTCTTTCGCCACGTTCTTGTCCATTATGTTCCTTCCTGTTTAGCCTGGCAACGTGCCATTACGCTTCCCATCCTCTATTGCCAGGGAGATAATAAATAAAGCCAATTATTCTTATCAGAGTTGCAGCAAGTAAGGCCACTTCCTCCAGTGCAATGTAAATGCCGCTTCTCATTCTTACTGTTATGATTCTTTAGCCTGTTAGGGACCCGAGTAGCTGTGCTTAGATCAAAGACAGTTTTAATTTCTTTCAAGATTAAAATTTTATGAGAGATGGCATCACATGCTTTGCTCAAATTCAAATAGACTACACCCACCACATTCCCTTCAGCTAGTAACTGCAATTCTATTTTAATAAGATATTGAATTTGTCTGCAAGATTATCTCTCTTTTTTTTTGTACTAACCCACCCTCAAATAAATATCTCCCAATATTTGTTTCAGATTTAGCAATTCAATGGATGGTAAGTGGCTGTGTCCTTCTTTCTCTGATTTGCTGATGAGTAGGACAATATTTCTCCCTTCTTCTGGTGCTCCTCTGATATCTGCCTATAGTTTGTCAGAAATAAGTCAAGTAAGATAAACAAGTAACTTCGTCTGGTTCCTTTATCATCCTGGGACATGTATCACTTTATAGAGTCAAAGAATCATTATGGTTGGGAAAGACCTTTAAGATCATTGAGTCCAACCACTAGCCTTGCACTACCCAGCCCATCACTAAACTAAACCATGTCTCTCAGCACATAATCTATACGTCTTTTGAATATCTCCAGGGATGGGGACTCTTCCACCTCACTGGGCAGCCCCTTCCAATGCTGAACAACCCTTTTGGTGAGAAAGTTCTGCCTCAGCTCCAATCTAAACCTTCCCTGGTGCAACTTGAGGCTATTTCCTCTTGTCCTGTCATTCATTACTGGAGAGAAGAGACTAACCCCCATCTCACTCCAGCCTCTTGTCAGGGAGCTGCAGAGAGTGATCAGAGGCTCCCCTCAGCCTCCTCTTCCCCAGGCTCCACAACTCCAGCTCCCTCAGCTGCTCATCTTCTCTTGATTTCCAAGGATTTCCTTAATTTGCCTTTTGGTTTTGGTAATTTATTACTCCCTTTTCATTTGTGTTTTAAACCTCCTCTAATCCGAATCTGGATCCCCATCACTTATTCTACCATCTCTCCCTGCGCAACCCACTGTATTTACACGGAGAAATGTCAGTGCAGTTTTGTTCAGCAAAAGGGATGTCCCTTGAGCTGTGCCACCTGCAAGACTGAATTCTCCAAGCTAGCTGGGACATCATCTCAAATCAGAAAAGATGTATGTTGGGAACATCACTCCATCCTCTTACAGCCTGACAAGAGACAGTTTTAGCTGCCACATACAGTCTGATGCTGGGATGTACGTACCCTGCATTGTAACACTTCCTCTGCAGGAGCTGATCCGTCTCTTCCAGAGAGATTGAATATTCACCAGTGAGGAAGCATGTGCATAGCCCAGCCCGTGGCCACCTCATATCCAACTCCCTGTTGCCTTGATTACAGCGAGATCTGCCTCGTCTTAGTGTATTCTCATCTCAGGTGGCCAAGTTGCTTCTGTCAATAATAAAGATAAGTAGCTGAGCATCAATGTATTATTGATCAGATAATAAATATTTTACTGGTTTTCAATAATTCAACATTGTCTTAAAAAACAAAACAAACCCAAAACCACAACAAACCAGCCCAAAGCCCCACAAACAGTGGAGAAAATTCCCCTGATCCTGAGAGGGCTTTGGGAAGAGTGAAAAAAAAAGATCAAATGTGTGTTAAAAGCAAACATGCCTCTCATTTGAAAGAATGTTTTCAAGTTCAATAAAAGAGTGGAGGGTTTGATGCACTTAATGATTTGCCTGAGCTGGTTGGGAGGGTAGAATATCTTTCTTATCTCAATAATTTATCAGAAATAATGTTGCAGTGGGAGGATACAAAGGGTTGCACCTTGATGAAGCACAGCAGCAAGAATCTGTTTCAATACCATGTTTGCTAGTGATTGTTTATTTTGATGTGCTACCCCTTTCTTTTCTTAAAGAAACCAAGAGCTCCTTCCCTTCCTCTGTAGTTTGTGTCAGAATTACTCGGTTTTACCTGCAGGTGAAAGAAAAAAACCCACACTCTTCTACTTTTGATTGCAGTGGATTGTTAAAGCATACACCTGGTGCTAGTTTGCTGCACATTAAACCCTCATCTTGCTTTCCTCAGTGCATATACTGGCAGGGCTATCATGCAGGCAGTGTAGCTCCTCAAAAACTCTGCACATCACAGGAAATATATTTCTGCTCTGCAATGTGACTCTGTAAAAAGTGGCACCAAGGAATTCCTTGGTTGCTGCCTTTTATCATGTTTGCCCCATTTACAACTCCAGAGGGATGGTTTCCCTGGTGCTTAGTGCTGCATAGGCATCCACACCTGGCAAAGCCACTCCTTGGCCCTGAACCAGCAACCAGTCAAAACTTCAGCAGTGACTATTTAAATGACGCCCAAGTTAAGGATGGATTTTGTTTACTCCCTGAAATTTCCACCAACAGTTTTCCCCTTGTTTTTTTTTTTTTTCCCTGCAACAATTGTTTGCCTCAGCAGAACACACACTGCAATGAAATAATAGGAAGAGGCACATCTAGATATTCAACCAGAGGTTTCTTTCCTGAGATTTCTTCTCTGCTCTGTCCTGTTGTTCTCACTGCAGTAAATTTTGCTGTGAAGCCAATTCATGACCATGTACAGGGAGAGGGGAGATGTGTGTGTGAATTTAGAGCCTGCCAAACCTCAGGTTGAGTGAAGTGTCCAGCACCCTTAGGAAGGCTGAAATTAGTCAAAGGTTAGGACGGAAACTGCTCGGGTTCACCTGAGTCTCCTGTGCAAAGGGAGTGCTTGTGGCTATGGATGAAAGTTTTCTGTAGAGAGATGATGTGGTGCTAATCTCTCATAAAAGAGAGACTCCATCATAGGGCTGAGGAATTCAGATCACTGTGAGAAGAGGGGAGGTTTACAGGCATCATTCTATGTCTTCTAGCAGTTCTCTAGCCATGTCCCCTCTCTCCATGCTCATAGCAAACCCCTTGTCGTGGTTTAGGCCCATCAGGGAACAAAAGACCACGATTAGCCTCAAGTACCGAAGACTTAAGGATTGCTAAAGGGCAGGGAGGGCTTAATTGCCGCTTAAGGTGCAGGACAAAACAGAGCAGGCTACTCGGCTTGGGGAAGAAAACAGAAAATAATTTAATACCAACTAAAACATAAAACCCCAAAACAGAACC
>WBNH01010077.1:231743-275237 GCA_013401255.1 Urocolius indicus
TGCGTTCTCACCACAGCTTGCAGAGGGGTCTCTGGTCTGATGCTCCTTCCTTCCTCCTTCTCCGACTGTGGGGTCCGCATGGTCGCCTCCATCTTGTACCACCCGTACACCTCCTGCCTGGCACCTCAAATTCCCGTCCCTAAATAGTGATGGCAGAGGCACCAGATTGGCCCAGCCAAGCCAGGGGTGGCTCTGAACCCAGGAGTCGGGAGAGAGTCTAAAAAACTTTTACCGGGTCTTCACTGCAACCCGCTCCCCATGTTACTAAGCAAAAGCAACTCCTTGCTAAACCATGACACCCCTGTATAGCTCCAAGAAGATGCCTTGACCCTGGGGGATCAAAACACAGGTCCAGCTCAGTTCGGTGCAGCATAGATCACCTCAGCTATGAGTGCAAGCAGAGAAGTTGTGACAGTGCTGACACTTCCCATGTCCCTGGTACCTCACACTCTGCTTCTATGAGCCCACATCCAACGTTCACACCGCTGAGGCTTGGAAGCTCTTGTAGTTTATAACTAGAACAAAGTCAGCTTTGCTCTGCCCAGCCATTCTTAGAAACGAAGATGCAATTTTATTTGATTTTAGATGCAGACATTTAGTTGATTAATAATTATGTGAGGCACAGCAGCATGGACTAGACCTAATTCCCATGAATGGCAAGCTCATTGAAAAGAATGGCCTAGTTGAGGGATGAATCATCATTTTTGTATCAAAGCAGGGAGATTCAGAAGAAATACACGACTAATGCTCCTCACTGAGCTCCAATTCCTAATGGAGATCAAAGATCCCATTAGACAGGTTTGATGAAGAGACAGTCCCTCATTATAGACTTCGAAGAAGCTGAACAAAAACCATAAAACCCCCACACCAGGGGCTGGTCTTTCTCTCAGCACAGATTCTGGCTCTTCCTCTGGCAGGAGTGTGCTCAGCTGAAACATCCCAAGGAAAGATGTCATAAGCTTGTATTCAGAATTCACTGCAGTTCTAACAGATCTGTCCTGCTCTCTGACACAGAGGAGGGGATGCAGGAACAGCTCATTAGTTTAAATTAAAAATAAACAAATGGGAAGAAGACTCTCTGAAAATGAATCATCAAAGCATTAAGGCAGCAAGTGTAATTTACATAACCAGTTTCTGTGTAACACAAGTGAGATTTCAAGTATTGGAAGAGGCTTGGGTTTGGGGTTTGGTTTTTGGCTTCTACAAGGGAGCATCAGCTGTGCTGTTCCTGCTAAGGGCCAGGAGCAGGGCACACTCAGGAAGGACCAGGAGCAAAGCATCCAAGAGAGGTAGATGCTCATTAAAGGCTCCTATTCAAGGCAATCCCATTGTCACTGGATTCCAGAGTAGCTGCTACATCATCACTGAAGCCTGCACTTGCTGGCCAAGCAGCTAAGCCATGTTTCCAGCAACATTAGTATAGCCTACAGCAGCTGGGAATCAAAGAATCATAGAATGGTAGGGGTTGGAAGGGACCTTTAGAGATGATCCAGTCCAACCCCCTGCAGAAGCAGGTCACTCTACTAGTCAGAAACATCACCTCCACTACTTTTCCTGTGCTTTCTTGGCTGCTGTATAAATATGTCTATATTCTGACATGCCCTGAGATCCCCCAATGCTGGGATTTGTGCTGTAGATTCACATGCACCCTACAACAGACCAGCCAAAAATCAAGATTTGCATTTCCACAGCAGACACATTTCAAGACTTGGTGTCATTTTGTGTTGCTGCTCTTCAACTTATCCCCATTCAATCAATACTCCCAGAAAAAAAAAAACAATAAACATATTTTAGAAGTCCATTTCAACCTACTGTCCAAAATCTCTGGTCTTTAGCAACAGAAGTTTAGCCTGATGCATTTCTGAGTTTTAACCTGTGGGGTGTTTTAGCTGTCTGCTAGCTTTGTCTCCTCTCTATGACTGGAAATGTCTTTCCCCAGAGAGGAAAGTGCTTACCATTTCCCAGCTCCTGTTGTTCTGCTGCTACCTGGAGAGGATGAAACAGAGAGAAATTCAATGCAAGAAGCTTCCAATTTGTTCCCCTAGTGTAACCCTGTGGCTGCAGCCTCAATCAGATGCACGCTAAACACTTTAGTTAATTGGCAACAAATTGGGAGATATGAGCTGATTGCAATAAATATTTTATTAATGTTAAAAAACAAAAGGTTGCATCCCTTCTGGCCCAGTTTGATTGTGCACAGTCACACATATTAATATGTAATTGCCACATCAATTGGCAATCGTAGGCTCAGAAGGAGCTCATTATGAAAAATACTTATGCATGTATCCTCAGTAGGTGTCAATCAGCTCCGTGCCATTGAGATCAATGGAGCCAGGCTTATTTATAGAGCTAAAACTCCAGCAATTCACCTGGAAAATAAACCCCATGTAATGTTCTCATATTTAAGCTGGGCAGAGGAAGAGCAGATTTCTCTCTTCAGATTTTCTCTAGTTTTTTATTGACATAGAAGTGCAGTTGTATCTAGATACTGCTTATGCTTAGTAACTTTGGTATTTTGAAGTAAACCCCTCAACTAAAATACAACTAAAACACAACACAATGTTACAGCTCTCCATGACCCAAGTTTACCTTCTTGTTTTCAGAGGGTATATTGCAGACATAAGCCCTGAGTTGCTGTAGTGCTGCCAGTTGAGGACAGGCTCACCCCACACCAACACAACATATATCTGTTGCTGGGAGGATGGGAACCCATGTTAGGGTATTTGCATCTCTAGTTTTGAGGTTCTGATGATAAAATCACTTGTGGTGTGTGATAAGAACATGTGTGGCAAAGACACGACAAGAAGTGGTTGAATTATTCATGGGGAATAAATTAGCCATGAGAGCAGCCTCACAGAGCTCAGGAAGCCTTGTGTGGGTCAAGACTAACTCAAGTTGACTCAACAGTGGAGAAATTGGTATCAAGATCAGGCCTGTAACTCACAAAGAATCCCCAGAGCTCTCATCAGAGTGATGTTTCGTTAGCAAAATGTAGTTTTCATTTTCGTCCAAATGTTGCACAGGAAACTGCTGATTTCCACAACATTTTTGATGGGAAAAGTCAAAATAAAGCACTTCTCTCGTTTTGATAAGGAAAAAAAACATCACATCATCTCCTTGGCTGACTCAATTCAATTCTTTACTTCACTGCGTGGTTCTGGTGCTCTCACAGTTTAGAAACAAAGAACCACAATCATATCAAACATTTTATTCTACTTTTTGTAATGTTCTTGGTCTTCGGAGAAGACAAACAAATGTTCTTCTCTTTGTGTTTTAATCTGAGTAGTTTCTGCAGAAGAGAAATTCCTTTTTCTGATCAATT
Organism: Urocolius indicus; assembly: GCA_013401255.1. Lineage (NCBI taxonomy): Eukaryota > Metazoa > Chordata > Aves > Coliiformes > Coliidae > Urocolius > Urocolius indicus. Next base: position 235,066 of record WBNH01010077.1, read on the forward strand.
TGCTGCGTGGATGGGATTAATAATTTGTCAGGCTCTATTTTCATCAGAATTTGTTTACTTTGACTACTTACTAGTCATTCTGTGGGATATTTGAGCTGTCACTGAAGTCATTTTGGCTTTCCTTCTGCTCCTGGAACAGAGGACAAACTGTTTAAACAGAAAGAAAAATAACAAATGATGAAGAGCAACTAAAGAAATGTAAATAATTCATAAATACTTGTTTCTGCTCATCCTGGCACAGCCCTTCTCAAACAGCTATGCAAACAGAAAGCTGTTTGTGCAATGATGCTCCCATCGCATTCTCCCTCACTATTTGCAAACAGCAGCCTGAAAGCAAAGAGTTGCAACCAGTTGGACTGAAAGGGGCAAGATAAGGCACAGCCACAAGCATTTTCCCATCACAAAGAAATGTGATTAGTTGGATCTAGTCAATATTTCGTAGGATAAAGAGCTCAGCTTTGTGTGAGAGCTCAGGACTTGTCAAGGGGTAATCTGCCTGTTCAATTCACACATCTTAAGGGAACATCATGAGGCTAAATTCATTAGCTTTGTTAAAAGTTTGGGTGATGGTTTTGTTTTTAGATCTGCAGATGTGATGTGGGTTTTATTAGTGCAGTCTGAGATCTGAGGATACCTGAATCAAAGATGCCGAGAGGATGATATTGTTTATAACGGGCTTGACTGAAGGGAAACATTAGCCTGAAAGAAAATAATTAAATATCTTCAGTTAAGCCATGGACATTGAGAAATTATCCATTGTAGCATTATGGCATGGAAAGACCATGTGCATAAAACTGGTCCTCAGGGCAGGAGGCTTTGCAAGAGGAGTGGAGCAGTCTGGGGCCATGAACAGTAGCAGCTCCCACTGAGTGAGAGACAGGGTTGGACTCCTGTCAAGGGTCCCTGAGGGACAGAGAGAAGTAGCCAGCATGTGCAAGGAAGGGCAAGCCAACCCAACCATCACACTGTCCAGCACAACATCTCTGGGAGATGAATGTCAGCAGTAATGGTAAATGTTTCCCAGGGATGCATGTCTCCATCTGAATTTCCAAAAGTATTTAATTTGGTGAAGAAATAGAGACAGACACTTCTCTTGGCAACAGCTTCAGCTCTCCCACAGTGCTTTGGCACCTCTGAAGAAGAGAGAAGTCAATGCACACAACAACCAGAACAACATCGGCTGTTCCAGGCTCCCAGGACCTGGCTGCTGAGATACAGCCTCCAGGCAAAAAGTAGGATCTTCTAATGATGGTGTCTGTGGACCACCAAAAAGGTGTTCCACACCAGCCCAGCCAGTGGATGGCCCCAGGAGACACGTGCAGAACACTCAACCTTTCAGTTAGAGAAGTACTTGAGTAAATAAACAACAAAGAACTTTACACTTTTGAGTTGAACATGGGGGTTGAGGGTTTCTTCCACCATATTGCAGTCTCCATGTTGCCAGCTGAAAAAAAATGACAGTAGTGGCAACTCCCTGGAGCCAGCTCCTCAGGTGACCAGAGATTAATCATTTACCTCCACAACAGCACAAGTTTATTACTGGCTCCCTTCTGACAATTTTCTCCCTTCATTTTTCTGGTTTTCACCAGCACAGTCACTGTACTTTTCTTTTTCTAAGCAAAGGGCCATTATTTATATAAAGTGAAACAAGGGAAATGGGTGGCAGGAGTGCCAGGACTTTCTCATACTATGAGTCTAGCTCTCCACAGTGTTTTACGAAAGGACAGAAAAAAATACCCAAACAAAGCAAACAAATCATGAGCAAACATCCTACTCCACTGCTCTTCCAGCAGAGGAAATTTCCAGGGTTGGATCTGAGTAGACCAGCTTTTCCAGTGGCCCCTGACCTCACCTTGCAGAGAGCTGCCAAGTCCTCTCACTCTTAAATCACTCTTTGTGTTTTACCCAGCCTAATGAAATTGCTCAATTCCATTTGTGGGTACATTGTGGGAGCAAAGCTCTGTTCCAACAATATTAACGAGCTTGGGTTAGAAGTTAAAGCACCCACTAATGTGTTTAAATGAATACTTACTTGAAACTTTACAACATGGCTTGGTGCTGAGGATATGGGGCAGGGTCAGCCTCAGGTTGAAGTCCCACTTCCCCAACCTCAGCTCTCTCTCTGAGCTCTTCACATCAGTCCCAGCCTGCTGACAGCACCTGAAGGTGCTGAAAAGTTCTCCCACGGTACCTTGTGGGCTTGAACATCAAGGTTTTGGGTTTTCCTAAAACACTTATTTGGATAAATCTCTGTCCCAGGGGGAGAAGGGAGATTATTCCAGCTGCTCTCTCTCCTCCTGCCAAGAAATTCTCCTGCTGCCCAGCAGTTCCTTCACCTCCAAGGACCAATTCTGCAGGGATAATTGATGGCTCCTTTGTCAAGTCTTCTCTCAGTAAATGCATTTCCTCATAGGTGGCATTAGCATGGTCAAGTGAACTCTTTGCAATCAGTGGCAAAGGTTGAGGAAGTGTCTCTGAGAAAAAGATTGTGTTAGCAAACTTGGAGGCTGGCTGCTTGGGGCAGGATGGGGGTACTGAAAGGAGCAGCATTCGGTTTCTCTTGGGCTGTTTTATCCCTATCCTTTTTGTGTACTTTGCACAATAATGCAATAGAGTTGACAAAAGATTTATTCCTGGCGCCTCTAAAATGACACAATACAATGAGTTTTAAATGGAGAGGAGGGAAAAAAAAATCCAGAGAAAAGGTAATTATGCAGGCTCTTCTTAAAGCCTGTCCATGTTATGGACAGAAATTCAATTAGTGCAGAGGAAGCTGCAGAAGCATTTGGTTTTCACTTTCTTTCTTTCTTTTTTCAAGCCTTTTAATGTCCAGGCAACGGAGGGTGTTTATAAGATGCCAGTAGTGCCTGTGCACAAGCATGCAGGCACATACAGGCAACGTGCTCCTGCCTGTGTGGAGTCATCGCTGTTCTTCTCAGTTATATCCACGCACAGCTGCTCTGTCTTGTGATAGAGCACCACTTGCTGAAGTAGAAATATTTTTATAGATTATGTTGTAATCTTAAACTGGTGCTGCTCAGCCATGGGCTACAGCGTGTGCATATAGTTTGTATCCATCAGTAACTTTCGCAGAGCACATTTGGGTTTGAAGTACACGTTTGGAGTGTGAAGGAGTTGTTTATACAAGTGCTGAGGATTCAAGCCTTTTACAGCATGTCTTGCTTTTTAGGGCCTTAGAGAATTCTCCTCCTGAATTGCAACAGTCTTCTCTGGGGGCTTCACATGTTTATCATTTTGGAAAGGATTTTTAAGGCTTTACTTTATCCAGATGCTGATGCATCATCTCAGGTAGAAAGTGTCACCAGCTCTTCCATGCAGCCCCTCAGGGAAGTGAAACCTAAACATGGGAACTGTAATTTTGATGATTTTGAACATGGAGCTGGACAAAGAAAAGTGATAAAGCAGCCACTTCCCCCAAACTGAAGGGAGAGACCTATACCTGTCTTATTGCAGTGACAAAGATGTGCTGCCTCATCAGTGGGTGTCTATTGGCCACCGCCTCAAACCTTCCCAGCCCCATCTCAACCGGTTCATCACTTTCTCCATAAAGGACACCATAAACCTTTGCTTTATTGTGCCTGTCAGGAGTATTGGCTTGAGTTGGGAAGGGTTTTGCAGAGCAATAAATGCTGCCCTGGCTCCTACAGAGCAGGATGATGCCAGGCCTGGGTGCAGCCACACATTGGGTATCTTCTCTGGAGGCTTCAGCTGTCTTTTGCAGAGGGACATCTCCAGGACATGGCACTTGCCAGGGTGGTAGGAGCCATGGAAAAGCAGGCTTGTTGCCTCTATGCATATTTATTTTTTTTGAGGACATAGTGGACTGTGTACATGATCATTTGGGGGTTGTGGCCATTGAGAGCACTAGCCAGGCTAATAAAATGCTCAGACATCTCCAGCTTTGCCTTCTGAAGGACTATTTCATTAGCCACAGGCTTGAGAGCAGACAGTCTCCTGCTGTGTCTAATGCAAACCACGAGCACCATCTACTGTCATGTATTGCAGCTTAATCCATTATTGACATGTCTGGGGTTCAATAAAGGGGCTGTTATCACAGTCAGGTTTCTTGCCTGTTGCACTGAACGTTGTTCAATAGCTTATTAGAGTTTACTAATAAGGAAAGCTCACAGAGGAATGGATTTTTCTGTTCAGCACTTAGACCACGTGCAAACCTCAGCATTTACAGGGGTCACAGTGAGTCCCTTTTAATGGCCCACAGAGGAGTACCACAACAAGGTAAATTTTCAGGGTACAGTAATAGGCATTTATGGAGCGTGCAACTGATTAAAAGAATCATAAACCAAAATTGGTTTGCATTTTTCAGCTGAAGGAACACTCTTGAGCAAAAGCAGCAGGAGCATGTTATCCTGTACAACAGCAGCTCTATATGAAAGAACTTTTATAAAGTTAGCATATGGGTCAGATGGCCTGAGAGTCAGGTCCATCCCTGTCAGGCTGTGCAGAGTGTCCTGCTCTCAGCCTGGGAGCAGAAGTATTTCCCTGTCACAGCTGCTCCTCCCCGGGAGTTTTTCCACAGACACTTCAATTTCACAGAATCACAGAATCTCAAGGGCTGGAAGGGACCTCGAAAGCTCATCCAGTGCAACCCCCCTGCCAGAGCAGGGCCACCTAGAGTAGGTCACACAGAAATTCATCCAGGTGGGTTTAAATGTCCCCAAAGAAAAAAGACTCCACAGCCCATCTGGACAGCCCCTGCCAGTGCTCGCTCACCTCAACAAGGAAGAAACAGGGTGTCAGAATGTTGGGACATCCCTTTTTTCTATGGTAGCTAGCAATAGGACAAGGGATGATGGGATGAAGCTGGAACACATGAAGTTCCACTTAAATATAAGAAAAAACTCTTTCAGTGTTTCAGTGAGGGAGCCCTGGCCCAGGCTGCCCAAGGAGGATGTGGAGACTCCTTCCTTGGAGGGCTTCAAGACCCACCTGGACATGTTCCTGTGTGACCTGATCTAGGTGGGAGCTGCTTCTGCAGAGGGGTTAGACTGGATGATCTCTAAAGGTCCCCTCCAACCCCTACCATTCTGTGATTCTATGATTCTATGAAAGAACTTATCCCTTCCTCCATCATCATTAGGCCACAGCTGCACCCCATTTTCAGCCACACAGTAGAAGATGAGCTTCAGCACAGTCATGAGAACTGGGGCACTGGTAAGAGGCACTGTGCAGCTGGTACTGAGCATTGCCATTTTGATTCAATAGCATTTTATGCCCACTTTGATTTTGTGTAATAAACAGCCAAGGCACAGATCAACTGGCCTCATTTTTACAGGAAGGCTTTTAAACCCTTCCCTGCCGCATCAGGAAATGCATCATTTGCAGTCACATTTATCTCAAGTTTGGCTTGATGTACACTGTCACAATGAAGGTGGAGGGTGAATCCCAAATCTGAAGACATTCATCTCCTTCATTTGCTGTCCTTTTCTTTTTCTTTTCTACTTTGCAAATGCCTCACATTTCAGCACCTGCATGTGCTGGGGCCAGTCTGTGACCACAGACATTTTCCTACCAACTCCAGAAATGTCTCTCCAGGGGGTCTCATTTTTCTTGCCATTGCTCCCACATCCCCCATGGACATGGAGCAGTGGGGTCCATCATTGAGAAGAACAGCACCAGGGCCTGGGCTGGGCTCCCCAGCTTCCTCAGGCTTGTGACTGGTACCTGCAATGTGATGAGGCACTCCAGAAAGCAATTGTTTCTCTTTTAATGTGCTCTTAGAAAACAATTACCAGCAGGAGTGGCGAATGCACTTCTAATTATATCTTGGCTGTCTCATCCCCTCCTAGACGTGAACTGCTTTAATAGCAAAGGGCATTCAGGAAATCAACAAAATGGTTTCATTCAGTGACAATGAACTTGATGGAGAGTTTCCACACTTGGTGTGTTCCAGGGGGATGTTCACAGTGTCCAGGGCAGATGTTGTGCAGGGCTGAGGGTAAAGACACAGCTGCTGGACCATGTCCTCCTAAACACCTTCATGTCTTTGCACATCAGCTGTGTCGCTGCTCTGCATAGTGCTGTCAGTGGGATTTGGGGCAGTGTAGCATCTGGATGCACAGGTTTTATTGCTTTCACTTGCAAAAGTAGCTCTTACCTCAAGCAGAGAGCTCTCATACTCCAGTACAGATGAGATAAGCCAGTGTGACCTTTCACAATGAACCACATACCCGTGCTGCATGTTGCACATAGTTTTTAAGAGAAGGGTGAAAGGCACCTTTCAGCTGTTACCTGCTTGGATAAAAACAGTTAACTGGGGATTGCCAGCCTTTGTAGAGGAAGCCTGATCAAGTATCCGATTTGGCAGCCGTGTCTCTGCTTCATCCAGTCATGTAAGTCAGTTAAACGGTCCCAGAGAGACCACAAAAACACGGCTTTTTTAGAAGAGATCAACACTCCAGCTTCCTGTCCCAGCTGTCAATCTGGAAGCAAACAGCTCTGCGAGCAGCAGCAGAGTGATGGAACAGCTCGGCCCCACTTTCCTTGAAAATTCCCCTCGAAGATTTACATCCATCTCATTTTAATTGGCCTTTGCTGGGCTTGTCCTTAGTTTCTCTTAGTTCTTCACCTCATTTCATCTCTGAATCGTTTGCATTTCATGCAAGTGCCTCCACGCTCGGCTTGGATTGCACAGGCTACACCACGTGCCTGCCTTTCTCCTCGGCTGCTAGTGAATCTGCTCTCTATTGTCTCAAAGTACCTCTTTCCTCCTCCCTCCCAAAAGGCTTGGAGAGACACATAATACCCTCTTTAAAAATGCCTCATCGTGGATGTATCACCTGAGGATCTGTTTCTAACCGAGACTGGCACTGAAGCAGCATTATCCTTGATAGAATTCTTCATGCATTAGATTGGAAGCGGCATTGATCAATGCGAGTTAAAATAACACCCAGCTACATAAATACAGAGCTCTGTTTTGTAATTATTTGCAATACTTGACTATAAGCTTGGAAATAACATTTCTTATCTCATCAAGTGTGACCTTCTCCATATGCCAAACACTGAGTAGCTTCTCTATGGGGGTTTCAGGCTTCCCTGTGAACGAGTAGCCCAGGCAGCCTTGGGAGAGGGTGTGATTTTGGGGTGCCAGAGAAAAATTCCCAGCTGGGACTGCAGAAGAAAGGGCAGCTGCAGCAATTTGATGCTGGATACCCCAACTCTGATGAAATGTGTATGCACAAAATAAATCTTAAATGGGTAATATCTAGATAGCCAAATGCCAGCAAATAAATGGAGCTTATTCTCAGCTTTGGTCAAAGAGAACGGAGCGGGGCAAGGTGAGACGTGATCAGAGCCTCCTGTTCAGCACAGCTCCTTGCTCAGCAATCCCCAGCACCAAATGAGACAGGGATGCCAGGATGCTTTCTGTGTTGGGGAGGGCTGAGAGTGCCCCAGCAGCACACAGTTGTCAGAAAAGCATCTTCACCTCTCTTTCTTCAAGCCCTCTGATGACAGCTCTGTGGTGACTGAGGCCACGGCCACAGCTCATTTGCCATCACTGAAGTTGACTTGGTATAATTTTGAATCTATTTCCTAAAATACATAGCTCACTGTCTTTTACACTATAATTGAGGCTCTGTGTATTTCTTTTTTTGGTTTAGTTGCCTTGTGGCAATCACAGAGAAAACTTCCAGTTCATTAAAGCCTTCTTTTTCTTCTTCTTCTTCTGTTTTTTTCCTCTTTTTTGTAATTAATGTGAGTCACAGAATATTTAATACTTGGAAACGTATTCTTCGTAGACAGTAGTCAAACGTGTTTGGTTAGCAGCCAGATGCTAAGCATATGCAGCAGAGGAGTGAGATGAAAGGATGTAGGTAAACAGGGAAGATGCATGCTGATCATGAGACCGACCCCCCTCCACCCTCCCCATGCTGCTGTACTTGCTAAAATAGATGCCAGCCTCAAAGGTAAACGGAAGCCAAATTCTGAGGGAAACCAAAAGTGACTTGAAGGGTACCTTTTTAATTAAAAAAAGCAGTATTTGGATAGCAAGTTTACAAAGATTGTTCCTAAAAGCTTGCGGCTCTGTTTCTCTGCCCTCTATCTTTAGCTTTTTACATTGATATGGAATGAGGAAAGAGCTTTTTCTGGGCACATTGAAGGAAAGCACAATTCATGCTATAAGCATCGTTCTCCTTTCCATGCAATATTATTGCTCTGCCTCTTGAAATGTTGCAAAAAAAAAGTAGAAATAGAAAAGAAAAGGGCTATTTGACTGCCAAATTATACATTTCAAGCAGGGAGCATGTGAATTCAGAGCTGTAATAGCTTCTAATTGTCTTGCAGAGGTAATTTAAATTAGTTCAACCCTTATTTATGAGTGTGACATTTATTTCTTTGTATTGCAGCCATTCTTAAATGCCTTAACACTGGATCAATATCACTTTGTACCAAGCCAGACCTGCAAAACGTGCTATTCCCCAGAAAACATTTGTTTTGCTAGCTAGGGCTTTTTGCTCCACCCACCCGCCAGAGAAGTGAAGGATAGGGCCCTGCAAGATGGTATTTGCTTCCTGGCTCATGGCTGCTTGCCTGCCTGGAGCTCCCAGTGTCCAGTCATGCAGGGATGCCACCAACCCACCACAGCATGGGCAGCCTTTTGCCTGGATGGAGATCAAAAGGAGAGATAGAGGGGACACGAATGTTGCTGGGTATATCATCACTGAGTGCACAGAGGAAATGTGGAGCTGAAAAGTCTTGCTGTACACAAACTGAAATGATGCCACTCCTGAAAACTCATTGCAAATTCACAACATCTATCTATATGTCAGGGAATATGTTTTGAACCTTTTCTTTCCTTTTATCTTGCTGTTCCAATAATCCAGCCTGGTAGATAAAATCAGCCAAGAAGCATCTTTACGTGGTGCTGCCCAGATTATCTCTCTAGAGCCCCAATGGCAGGTGCTTTGCAAAACACAAAGTGGTTTGGAAAGCTGAAGCTTTTCATTTGCTTTGTGTAGCCACAAATGGAAGAGTTTAGTAAAATAAATTACTTCTGTGCCACCACGTGATACAGACACTGTCTCCCAGCAGTGCTCAGAGGAAAGTATCGGTAATGGTTATGGTAGGAGAATAACCTGAAATCTACTCTTCCCTAAGGTGTGGGAGACTGGAACCTGTTACACGTGAAAAAGAGATCAACACTGAAAGATCTTTCTAGAGGAATCCCTCAGGTGGCAGGATCCCTCTGCAGGATGTCTCTGTCAGGAATCAATGAGATGTAGTGCAGCACTGACGTGTCCAGCTGACATCTGTATGGGCAGACATGAAGTATCTGGGGTCTACCCACTTTGAAATGAAAAAGGGCTGGAGCCTTGTCCATTCTCCACTCATTTTTATGGGATGCAAAACTAGATGAACACAAACATAACTTTTCCCCATATTTTTTCTGGATTATTTGCCTCTGATTCCTTTGATAGTGAGATATCCACACGCACATGAAACGTTTTGGTCCAGAGTCATGCAAAGGGAACTTCACGAGCTGCGGGATGGTCAGGTCAGGAGTGAACTTGGAGCATTTTGTAGCAGACACTCAAGGCCTTTGTTGTTGGTGAAATCTTTCATATGTACTCAGTACTGAACAGAATATGCCCAGCCTACCTGACTGGAGCTTACAAGGACAAGTGCTGGGGATGGAAGTGATGCAGCACCCGGCAGCTCCAGCACAGGGGTCATTCGGTGCTGCTGGCACCAGTTTCAGGTTTGCAAACTGCCAGATGAGCTCCTGAATGCCAGGCTGGACCTGACTCCACGTGGCACTACACAAGAAGGCAAAAAAAGGATGAAATAAGGGATAAAAATGTTATCACATTGGTCTTGTGCATCCACAGATAACAACTTTAAAAATCCAGAATCTTTACAAACTCAGGAAGTAGTGTTACGTACCCTGGTCTTCCCTCCCAGTGCTAGTTCCAGTTACACTGGTGGAAATATCTCTGCAATTACACATCTACACCTGTCTGCAAAAATGGAAGTGGCTCTTCTGAAACTTTCAGGTAGATAAATCAAATGAGGGAGGCAAATGGAGTACTCAAGTCTGATCTGACTTCAGCAGATAGAAACCACAGCAGTGATTTCAGAGCAATGCATCAAAATCAGATCATCAAGTCAGAGAGCAGCAAGTCCAGAAAGTGTCTCCAGAGGACATTTCACTACGTCCCTGATGCTACTCCCCAGTATGAGCCTCAAAAGCACCACAGCAACATCCTTCTTGGCACAGGCAGAGCTATTAGAGATCTGAGTGAATGTAGTTGGCTGACACTGAGGGTCTGGCCTTAATATTCAACCTCCTTCAGTGGCCTCAGAGGACAGCTGATACAGCACATGATTAGGCACGACAAGCTGCACCTCAGAGATGAACAAGCTTGTTGATAAAGGACGAGCCAGCATTATATTTTAATAACACTAGAAATTAGCATATCAAAATCTTGCTCTTTCTTCCCTTAGCCCATACTTCTGCAGAGGGAGGAAGGAGGTGCAAAGCAGAGGGCTCCTTTTGCATTGTAACTCCTGTTTGTGTCTCTGTTCGGCCCGTTGAAGTTCTTCATCTGAAAACTTTCTTTGAATCCATAAGCAGCAGAATGGTTCAGGGACGGGTGGCAGCGCTTGAAGTTTGAGGATGCAAACTTCATACAATGTCCCTCCTTTCCATTTTAATTGCAAGGCACACACAACAGAGGCCACTCACTGTCAAGAGGAACAAAATGTATTAGCAATTCCTCCTCACCATTACTGCTAAAACACCTTAGGCATGTTTCACTGTGGCTATTTCAGGAGAGCAGCAGTCTCTGCTTTTTGAGCCCTGTGGCATAAAGCAAAGGCCTCTGGAAATGAACCAAACCTGCCAGTAAATATTCTGTAGCTGTCAATTTTGTTTTCAAATCCCACGTGGCATTAATTATTTGCCCATAAAAATGACATGCACGGACACAAAACGGCTCTGATGAGGATTTGCTCTTTGTCTTACAAAGCCAGGTGACTTCACAGCTCAAGGTAAGTTGTAAAGGACAGGCAAAAAGAGAAGAAATCTTGCTTTTGTGTGACTTCTACCTGCAAGGAGGGGATGAGTAGGTGGAGGGAAATTATTGGTCCCATTAACTAATCTGCCCAAACTACCTGCATTATATGTGGTTTTGATGCTCTCACCTACTCGACACACAAAACTACTAAATGTGGCTGATACAAGCTCGTGTCTCAACAGCCTATCTTGACAACAGGCAACCTTGACATCCTACAAGTAATTTTGAAAAACTGTTCAGAGTCGAGATTGAGGGTTTTAAAATATATTTTTAGGTTCTCCATTTAAAAGAAAACAACTGAGAATCCATTGTGTTCCCCAAGAAAGCAAGCTCTCTGTTTCCAAGGTTAGGTTTCTGAGAACTTCACTCCAGCTCTATCCTAATGGTTGGGGTTTTTTTTTAATAAGAAATGGACACTTCAAAGTTGGAGACATCCATTGTTTGAGCTGAATCTCAGCAGCTGTTGCTATCAAAAAGGAATTAGTTCCATCCACTTTCAGAGGGAACAAGTACACCCATGCAGTAGCATGTTATGAAATTTGCATTGTATGGCCAGCTGCTCCCTTCTTAAAGGTAGCTTCTGATATCTTATTCCTGTTTAGTTAGAGGAACATCTGCAGACATCAAGAGAGAGAAACCACACACAAAGCCTGGATGTCTGTGTTGATTGTGAGGCACCCATTGCTGCCTCAAGAACGAGAGGCAAGTTTGGCAGGGAGGTGTAATACATATTCTATCAGACAAACCCTGATATAAGCAAACCAGAGACAGGTAAGATACAAACAGGAGGTAATATGTGCAAACCATGTATCTCCCTTTCTATGCCCCTTTACTAAGGCAAATGAATGCACAAACATTTTGTTGTTTTCTTCCAACAAGGCCTTTTTCTTACCTTTTACAAAGAATCTGCTGAGCTTATTTACCACTGCATGCTTTAGCCTGCTGCTTGCTCTTAGCAGAGCTGGGGTGTCTGGGACTTACACTTTAAAGCATTAATATTGCTCTCTGATATGCTGATGGGGTTGCAAAAAAGTATTCTGGTGAAGGCTCACTGCTATCTGCTCAGAATTTAAACATGGGAATCAAATACACAGTAGGATACACCAGCCATAAGAAGTGTAGACAAAGCTTTGAGGCCTTCCTTTAGATATGCTGGGAACATTTTTCGACTCAGCCTTGAAAGAGGCAGGATTGTTCCAAGTCATCCAAGTAAAGCTAAATTGTTGATCAGCATCCAGAGCATCCAGAGCAGACCTGCCTGGTCGAGGTTGCGAAAGAAAAATGGATTTATTAGGACCTGTCAAAGCATAAACCTGAACCCATGCTGAAGGCACTGCTTCACTGTCTGTGATAAAGAATCTGTGTATAATGACACGTTCAGTCCCAGCAGTGAGATAAATAGATGGCAGAGCTCATCTGGGTGCCTGCTGCTGTTGGTGCTGGTTGGCACTGGATGTGTCCCCACTGGGGACCACTGCAGGAGATCCAATAGTTCCACCACTCAAAACAGCAGCTATACTAGGAATTTAATCTTCTGTGGGCTCTTATAGCATTAATTTGCTTTCATAGATCATAGAATTGTTTTGATTGGTCAACAACTATATGACCATGGTGACAAGTCCTCCCCTCTCCCTGCCCAGCCCACCACTAACCCCTGGCCCTCAGCATCTCAGCTCCACAGCTTTGGGATCCCTCCAGGGCTGGGCACTCCCCCAGCTCCCTGGGCAGCCTGGCACAGGGGCTGACATCCCTCTCAGGGGAACAGTTCTGCCTCAGCTCCAATCTCAACCTCCCCTGGGGAAACTTGAGCCNATCCAAGCCAGGATGCCCTTGGCCATCTTGCCCACCTGGGCATGCTGCTGGCTCCTGTTTAGCTGCTGGCACCAATGCCCCCAGGCTCTTTCCCTCCAGCAGCTTTCCAGCCCCTCTGCCCCAACCCAGAGCAGTGCCTGGGGTTGGTGTGTCCCTAGCGCAAGGCCCAGCCCTTGGCCTTCTTGAGCCTTATACAACTGCTTTTGGCCCATGGCTCCAGCCTGGCCAGGACTCTCTGCAGCCCTTTCCTGCCCTCACACAGATCTATGCTCCTGCTGAGCTTCATGTCATCTGTGAACTTAGGTCATTATACATCATTATACACCAAGACCATGTCTAACCTGACTTACTGCATGCAGCAGCGTATGAGAGATGTACCCACAGAGCCGTCCTCATGCAAGCCCTGCCTCCAGAGAGGTCAGAGCAAGCATCGGCAGGATTCAAATGCAGTGTACTCCAGAGCATGGCCAGCTTTAAATCAGACTCCTGAGAGTAACTGATTCTCTGTGAAAGCCAGTAACCTCTTTGCTTTGGAGGAGAAATGTATACAAACTCCCCTGGTCACAGCACTGCCCTGCAGGGAGCAAGCTGCCCCTTCACAGAGCTGTTTCCTGCCTTAAATTCCTCTGGAGCTTTTCTACTATTAAATGAAGCATTTCAGGGCATGGGCAAGCACCATCCTAGAAGCACATCAACTTCTGCTATTCCAACTCATCAAGGAGGGTAAATATAAAGAGCACAGACTTAGAGTTGAGATAAAAGCAAATGTAACTGTCAAAGCTTTATCTTGCTTCTACTGGCCACCAAGACAGAGCAGGCAAGGTGAGAGCTGTAATGGTGAGAGCTGTAACTGTGTGCTTGTTTCTGTCTACTGATCTATTTAGATAGTACACCGACAGAGGACATCAAATCTACAGCCTTCTTATCAAAGTAGAAATCAAGTTCAGAGCATCCTCCGTACAGTTCTGTCAAACTGTGAGGTGGGAATGTTCTGTTCAGTGTCAGAGTGAGCCCAACAAACTGCATGATGTGCATTTATCAAACCAAAAACAGAGTTTCAGACTCTGGGCACTGAAAGTTAACCATGTGTTTTATCCTACTCTGCTGGTGCTTCACCAAGGACTAGTCTCTAGTTTTGGTGAGGAGGAATCATTCAGCCTGGTACTTCAGGACCCAAAGCGGTGTCAAGGATGCCATCAAGCTCAAAGCTTATCAACAGACACAGGCAGCTCCACATTACCACCAGCTCGTCTCCAAAGCAGGCAAATACAAGACAACTCTAGACCAAATAATCCCAATAGTCATGTTAGAATGGCATGGAGTCCAAGGTAAACTTGCCAAACCTCTCAGCTTATTCCTACATTGTTTATATGTGTTTATAATCTTTAAATCATAGCTCACTTCCATACTAAAATATCCCAAACAGATGCAACAATAAACTGAAATGCGAGACAAACAGCTTGTGAGGCAGAGAGAGCAGCAGATAGTACTGATGAATCACAAATACTGAAACAAAATAAATGAATCAGTCCTAAACATTCTAATTAATAAAGGTTAATTTATTTATCACCCTGGCTAACCTGATATCTCTGAACTCATCTAAATTAATGCAAAATGAACAAAGCACAAAAAGGACAAGCAGTAATTGGAGAGCCTCAGTAGATACGTTTTCCAGAAGCTTCTTTTTCTGCTACATAAAAAGCATGCCAGGTTCATTAGTACATCAGCATGATCAAGGTGCACAGACGCACTCACTCACATCCTGATTGGCAGCTGCATAATTAAAAGGATGTTGATGGACAGATCTTTCTTCTCTTCCCTATCATGAAAGGCAGAAATGGTCACCAAACCAACCTTATCCACACATAAAATAATGCCTCCCTCTTATCCAGTGCAGTCTGCAGGGAGAAAGACTTCACTGCTCCCAGCAAATCAAGCCTGGGACACTTACAGGCTGAGAAATAATGGTTTCCTGAGCCTAACTTCAAAGCCCTTGCCTTGTAACATACTACTGCTTTTCTATGTCTGTATCTAACCCCAACTAGTACATAAAATTCAGCATCATTAGTGAAAATATCACTGCACTTGCTGGCTCACAGTAATTGTAAATGTAACTACCTACAGAAGTGCCATACACTTTAGTCCTCCGCAAGGTACACAAGGCCACAAAATCCTTCCTTAAGACTCAAAACTAAGAGAGCTAAAGGAGTTTCATGGTTCCCCAGAATTAAAGTGATGTGAGCACTGCACTTTGAGCTGGCACTAGGAGTGCTGGGGGCAGCTGCAGGTGCCCCATTCCTCACAGTACCCCCTAAGCTGTCCCACACTGGGTTCATGCTACAAAAACCGTTGCCTAATACTTCAACAGCACAAAGAAAACCTGAGCTTTGTGTTTTCTCTTGTACAAACAGAATATTTCAACCAACTCTAGGTAAATTCAAGGTTCCCACCAAGTCATTACAACCTTTTAATTTGGGGGCTTCATTAAGTTCTCCCCATTTTATTTCAGTTCCTTGGTGTGTGAGCTATAAGGCTGATTTCTAATAAACAGGAAAATAATTGCCCAGAAGGACTACAGAGACTGTTCCATGTTGCTGGATCCTAAGTTTGTTTGGAACATTGTGATAGGAACCTTTTGATGCCCTGCAAACTCCACAGGCTTTGTGGCTTCCCCAGGAAGCCTTCCACCAGGGAGGAAAGATGTGTCCCTCACTTAAAAGCTTCTGTAACAACCTATGAAACGTGGCTTGAAACACAGAGTTAAAGAAATCACAATGAGGGGTAACAAAGTTGAATTTGAGATCATCCAGTAGACCTGTGGCCATCAAGTTCCTAATTTTCTTTCTTTTTAAGAGCCCTTCAGGATTACTTTATCCTGTACACTGTGGGTGGCTGTGTTTCATTTCTAAAAGGCTTAAGTGGCTGTTACTTAAGTAACTACCTGTGGGAAATGATACAAGAGAGCATGTCAGAACGTTCAGGTTTAGATGGGCATATGTATTTTTCGTGACTTCTTTCCTTGACAGTTCTGCAGATGTTCAGAATTTTTTTCCTCTTTCAGAATAATAAAACAGAAAAGGACTGTAATTTTTGTTTTGTTTTAAAGAGGTAAGTGCAGTTTGTGGAAGTGAAGTCAGCTTCTCTCTCTGAGCAGACCTGGGAGCACCAATTTGTCACTGGAGAAAACAGCAGAGCAATTCTGGGAGGTTTTAAAGGTCACAGCTTAACTGAACTGTAATTGGCTTTCAACCATGGATCCATAATTATCAGCATTTGTTTGGAAATCAAAGGTTATTGGAAATTATTTTGCTGCTTTCCGAGGCTAAAATCCCTCAGTTTGGCTCTACTCCATTTGATCATTCCACTAAAACAAAAGACTTTTGAGAAGCTCTTCTTCCAGTAATACTCTCCTTTTCTTCTCACTCAACTTTCATAGCCAACTTTCTATGGAAACTGTTCTCAACTCCAGCACAGCTTCTGCTTGGCTGTGGCTTCTTTACTGTGAGTACTGCCCATTAATACAGCTTCCAGCTGTAGAAGACAACCCTGGTTGTCTTCTGGGTATGGTCAGCAAGGTTCTTCAGAAGTTGCTGCACAGTGGAATCAGCAATTTTTTTTGCCCAGTATGGCTCCTAGAGGTGAAACTGGTCTTCTTTCAGGCCTTCTGGGTTCAATTAGATTGGCCCATTGTGGCAGTGGCCACCAGAAGGTCCCAGGCTTCCATCAAAAGGGTGAAACCTCTTTCACACTTTATTTCCACTGGTCCAGATAACTTTATTGCTGACAACGAACAGACACACCACAGCCCAAGTGGCTTAGTAAGAAATCATGTCCAATTGCTTATTCAATGACTACTGCAGGGAAGAGATCTTCCAGGCATTTCACTTGATGAACAGCTTTGAATTCTTTTTTTTCCATTACAAAGTAAATAACAGTTTAAAACTTGTATATAACTCCATTATTAATTACCAGACCTTCTTGAAAAAGAATAAGGATTATTAATCTCAATTCAAAGTCAATGTCACCTTAACCTGAACCTTACAAGAAGTCCATTCAGTTTGCTGGAGCCACTGAGGCTCGAGTCTTTAGGAGGTTAAGTTTTCCTAACAACAACTGTGGTGATATAAATCTCAGTTTCCTTTCTTAAAAGCAATGATTTTCATATAAACACATGACTTCACCCAGGATTTGCAGAAAATGGTCAAATGCTGCAGAAGAAAGCTGTGAGCCACAGTGATTGGCTAGAGAAAGTACGTGAAGCCTCTGGAACGTTACAAATGCAGCCAGATATTGAGCATCCTCAGTACTAACAGGTATCAGTCTGCAGCGCAGGGACTGGTTTGGAGGTTTTTTAGATTCTACACTGTAGCTAGCACAAAAAATGTCCTGGGCCTGAGGCACAACAGTAGTATAAATACTATCAATAATTTGGGCACTGACCATATGGGAGCAAACCCGAAGCTAGAACAAGACGAGTTGATGTGCTGTGCAGGATGGAACCCTGCCAGCTTATGCTGAGGAAATGGCCCAAGATCTGATGATGCTTCTGGGAACCAGATGGTGGTTGATGATTTTTTTTTTTTTTTTCCTTTTCAAGTTCCTCAGACTGGCAAGGGGGGAAGGAGAGAGGAGTGGTGTGCTGCAGCAGGTTGGTGGGCGGTGATATGGAGGGGGCAGGAAGCAGCAGCAGTGTGACGTAGAATGAAACAGCATTACAGACTAACCAAGGTGCTTGATAGTCTCAGATAGGAATATGTTTTCCTGTTAGTGGATAGAATCTCTCCATCTTCTGTTCTGCTGAAGCCAACACAGGATATGGCTGGTTTACTCTAGCTGTGGGTCAAGTCTAAGTCTCGTGCAGGTCCATCCTGTGCCTCTCCTCATCAGAGGCTACAAGGAGACTGATAACAAACATGTGCCCAAGTTTGCACCACTCAAGCCTCAACCCACACTTCCCACACGCAAGGACTAAACTACCTCACTACTTTACTCCTATCCTTTTTTCTTTCAAAGGGGTTTTACATAAGTTGAACTGTTGAAGAGCAACAATTCCAAAGCACATTGAGGAGGCCAAGAAGCTACTTAAGACCTTCCCAGTACCTTCACCTTTTGGAGAAGATTAGTGAGCTGCTAAGCAGGCTGTAGCACACAGCAATGTCTTTTCAGAAGAGAAAAGCTCAGCAGCAGCTCTGCCTCGCTCTGCCAGGCAGAAGCTCCCCTGGAGAGCTTGCCTGCTAGATTGATGGCAAGAACCTTGGCAGAGTGGCTGTCAGGTCAGTCAGTCCCAGCATGAGGACTCATTTGGGCTTGTGCCTTCCTCTCTCCATATGTGTATGTGCAGCACTAAGTGTGTGCATACATACAGACACAAAAACCTCAGTCAATATTGTGGGTCTTCAGACATTGTATTCAACAGTTTTGCAATGAAAGGAAGAGCCATTTGTAGTCATCCCAGCTAAAGTTTGCCAAGGGATTATCACTTAAGCAGGTGCTGGGGAGGCACACAGGTCCCTTACAGGACAGACAGTACAGATACTGTCTTTCCTGGCCCAATCTTAAATTTGAAAGAGCAGCCAAGACACCTCACATTGTCAGCCAACCAAACCACAGTGATTGTGATCCTCTCCTTTCCTTTTAAGAACCATCTGATCATCCAAATCATTTGGTTTTCATTGCTGGACTGGGAGCAGCTCCTGCCATCTCCCCTCAGCTGAGGACTGTAGGGAGCAGATTTGATTTCTACATTAGCACCCCCGGAGCCGATTTCCAACTGTAGAGAGATTTGCCAGGTGGTGAAAGCACAGTGGAAGCTTCTTATTCAAAGGCAGGGAATGGCATCAATAAATTCAGACAGAGTCTATCTGCTTGCAGGAGAACACTGCAGAGACAGCAATGAAACCTCTGATACTGCTTCTAATTGCAGCCTTTACCCCTGGGAGCTGCAGTCTTTATTAATGCAATTATGATGTAGCCAAAGGCAGTGAATGCTTCTGCTGACCTTGGTAGGGGAAGGGAGGCCTTTAGTCACCACAGGAAATTGTCTCCTCCCCTGGCAAATGGCACATAACCCAGTACATTCCCGTTCCTGCAGATGCACCATCTTGTCATTTGACCAGAGAGCATGTAAATTGCTGTTTGATGCCACTCCTTTACCCTGGCAAATCACAAAGAAAATCCAAATCCTTTTCAAGTTCTGCTTGTGGTAAAGGAAAAATCAACAAACAGTCAAACTTTAAATTATCCTAGAAGTACACTCTTGTATATTGATTTACAAGTAGCAATAATAACCCTTAAAGAGTCCCAACTACAACCAGTTTGGAGCTCTAATTCTAGTTTGATGGTTCAGTTCAGTCAGCCTCAAGGCATTCAACATGGAGAGCTGCTTAGGAAAAAATACTCCCATAAATTCAACTTCTGTATCATGGCAAGAAGCTGCCATTAACAATAACAACAGGATGCTAGGGGGAACAGAGCTTAATCATTTAAGAATGAGGCTTTTGACCACACATTACAGATGTAACCAAAGCAGCCTCTAACCCCAGAGCATCATCTAGTCTTAGTCAAGAGCATTCCATAATGCTACCATACAAAGATGGTTACCAGTTGTGCTTGGATTTTATAGGACAAACTCCCTCTTTTCCAAACATTAGTCCCAGCACTTTCTCACTAATAGCTCTAAAATTGTACTGATTGCCACCAAGCTTCAAGTTCCCCCAGATAACAGATCAGTCAAAGAAAGAAGTAAAAAACGTCCCAGGGCTCAACGTCTTGGTTTGATTACACAAGGCAGAAAGCGAGTGGAGAAAATGGGAACTATTACTTCACAGCAAAAGACAATGAGACCTGGAAGAGCTGGATGGCTTGGTCCAAGTCAAGAAATCATCAGCACAATGATGGAATATCCTGGTGGCACTGGATCTGACTTTTCTGGTGCTGACTAGGGTGTGGTGGTGATGGCCTCAGGACAGCCTGTGTGCTGCCCATGAGATTTTTAGCTGGGTTTCACTGCAGAAAAAAAAAAAAAAAAAAAAAGTAGAGCCTCTGTCTTGGGCACTTTTCATCCCAAAAAAAAAACTTGTTGGGTTTTTTTTAGGCCTTGTAAGCCAAGGAGATCTGCAAGATCTTTTTTCCAAAGTACCTGCAAAAAAGGGACAAAAGATCCATATGTTCATTTTGCAAAGAAGAGAACTGAGAATTAAGAAAAATGAATGGGTGCAGAGGCCTGGAAGGCAAAGTGGGCAGCTTGCTTGCACCTACCTTGAGGACACTTTTCTTTTGTGCAACTGGTAGATAGTGTGAGAAGGCCCTGGGGAACTGTGTGCCACCAGCTAAAGGCCTAGAGAACTAGAAACTCTGCTCTGGTTTGAGGGAGTAAGCCATGCACAGATGCTTTGAGTCAGATGGCTCATCTTCAAGCCCAAGGGCCAGAATTTTCAAAGATATTCTAATGCATTAGTCAACCTTAAAAGAAAGGCTTCTGTGGGCCTCAGTGCCTTCAAATAATTATGCCTTAGAGACTTGCCCAAGGTTGCACAGAAGCTCTGACAGAGAAACAACCATGTTCCTTACTTCCAGCCCCAGACCACTAAGCTGCTCCTCCTCAGTACAGTCACAAACACCCACTAATGAGCAAAGGAGGATTTGCATGAATTTTACTGTACTGCTCACAGCTCATGATAGCTTTCCATTTTGCATGATGCTATAGTTTAGTCTCCTACTGTTAAGTATGGAAAAACTGCCATAAAGCAACAGCTGGTGCTAGCAATATCTGCTCAGTCCCTAACACCACCCAGCATGTACTAGTACTGAATATTGATGAAACTCAGATCTTGTTACAATGGAGCACAATATGTTCCTTGCCTATAGATTGCTTTAATGCAGAGTTTACTCCTTAACAAAGTGAGATGCAAAATGAGGATGCAGGTCAGGTTTTTCAAGGGTTTTTGGAAAGGCCCATAGGTCTTGCTTGGTTCTAGGAAGGATTTTAACACAGTTGCTGAGGGAACCCAAAGTTGGGGGATGTCAGGTCTTGGTCCATGTCAACTTAACAATAGACTTTGAAGCAACCTGTTGGTGTGTGTCCTGAACACAGAGGGAAATTAACCACTTCAGATCAGCAAGAGTTTCCATCCACAGCAAATGTTGTTCTCTGTTTGGAACCCAGAATGAAAACACCCATTTACCAAATTCAGGTGACCATTCTGATGCCTTGGGTTTTCCCTTCATTTTCAGTTTTGTACTTGCAAAAAGTGTTATGAGCTGTATCAGTACAGAAATAGAATCACAAGTGTCAATTACTGACAATTCAACTGCAGAGAAATTTTGGAGGAGTTTTGGTTCTGGAAGCTTCATGAACTTAGAAGCTCTATGTATCATCCATCTATGCCATCATTCTTTGGTAGAGGTCCAAATTACACAAGATCTACATTATTAACTTGATAAGATATGATGAATTCCCACATTCACCCCCTCAACCAAAGAAATGTGGAGAAACAGAAATTGTTTTGAGTACTCTGGTGGTCTGCAAGTCAGTAGAAGTCTGTAAAACAAGGAAAGATGTGACAGTCAGGGGCAGGGGAACATGCATATTCTTGTCTTCCAGCACCCACATACAGAGCTGGTTCCTGACTGCTCGTAGTGATCACAGGCAGCACCTGAGCAACCCTCTCCTGCCTTAGAGACCAGAAACAAGGAGGGAAGAGGCCTCAACAGCCCTCTACATGGGGAAGGATCATCTTTCTGCAAACCCTATCTTAATTTCCTTTTCTTACATCATGCTTATGCTGAAGATTTCACACCACTCTAAAGGCAAGTGATGCCAGCACTTGCTCATCCTTCCTGTTGGAAAGGTGCATTCAGTGGTATAAATAGACAAAACTCAAACCCAGGACATGTCCCATGAACAGTGGGCATGGAGGGCCTTTTATTCATCACTTCTTTGTTCCAAACAGTCTGAAATCCTAATCCTTCTCTGACATATTTGCAGCTGAGACCTTCTGTCTGACCTCATTTGCAAAGTTAATAAGAACAACCTCTCTCTCATCCTCAAGATCATTAATGAAAACACTGGCTGATAAACCTTTGCAGAACCCAGCTTTGCAAAGCCTTCTGTTTTGATAAGAAGCAACTTTCCAGCCTGGCTATCCAACCACTTTTGCAATCACCAAACGAAAATGTTCTCCTAATGACATTTCTCTACCTTGATTATGAAACTATAATTGCAGAAAATCAATGCTTTATTGATGTCAAGTCACACAATATCCACTTCTTTTCTTTTGACCATAAAACTGAATTATACTGCCACAGGAGAGAAATGAAAATGTTTTGAGAGCCATTTGTTCTCAACAAAGCCCATGGGATGCTGCTGACCTCCTCATTATGTGCTAACAGTTTCATTATTTGCTCCAGTATTTTCCTGGCAGATAAAATTAAACTGCTGGTCTGCACATGGAGCTTCCTTAAGCCCATTTGAAAGAGAATATTTCTTTTATCTTTGCCAGGAGACATCACCCATTCTTTATAAGGTCTCAAAAAAAAGAGTGGTGAAGAGCTCTCAGTTTGCTCCAGTCTTTTATCTACCTTCCCTATGGTGATTTCGCACTGCACTTAGCTGATTTGAGAACAACAAAACATTCTCTTCCTTGCTTGCTTCTGTGTTGGCTGCCTAATGGCAGCTGCACAGTTTAGTTGAAGCTGCAACAATTCAACATAAAACACTCTAACGTGCTGGCTATTGCTCATCCACAACCTTCCCTCTTCACTGAGGAGCAGAACAACACTTCCTCACCTTCCTCTTGCATCTAATTAACTTGTGCAGTGGCTTCTTCTCATCCTCTCTGTCCTTCCTAGCTCTCCCATTCTGTGCCTTGGCCTGTTGGTTCTGTCCTCCCAGGCTCACACACTAGCCTTTTGTATTCCTCCTTAGTAATTTGACCCAGTTCCCATAGTCTGAACTGTTCTGCTTTGCATTTGTGGTAGCTGAAGGCATCATGACTTAGCACTAATAAACAAAGCCTGTTAGATACACAGACAAAGCACAGCAGAGAGATCTGGGCCACCAACATCCCTGTCCAGCATACCGTCTTTCTCTCTGCACACCACTCTAAGAGACCTTTGCCTGCAGAAAAACAGGAGACAGGCACTTTTCTCTAGGATGCAATTAGCAATTATTTGCACTAATTTCTGTAAGAAACCATCCTATGACTCAGCTGTTCCAGACACTCAGTGTACAGAGCAAAGAAGTCTTCCTTAGATGAAGGTACCACATGCAAAGCTGATGGGCTGGAAGAGGGAACTGGGAAGAGATCTCCAGGCCCTGGGCTGGGAGCAGTAAGAGACAAAGAGCAAGGAGATAGTTTGACCTCCTGCATGTCACACACTCACCTGGGCTCTACCACTGCCCGCAGTAAAGACAAGGGAAGCAATGAGAGATCAGGGAGCCCATACTCAGCAGCCCCATGGGCAAAACTCCCATGTGAGTGGTCTGCTTGGTAGCAAGATTTGAAGGTGAAAAACATACTAAAGGCAGAAAGTAAAAGACCATCATGAAGAATGTAGCAAATCTTCACCATCACTTTGCCCTGCTGTGGGAGACTACTTAGGAGAAACCACAGAGATGCTTGTCAAGAGGGCACATTGGGATCAGGGAAGGAAACCACTTGAAGAGTGAAGACAACAGCTTTGCCAGTACATGGGTGCAGTGACAGAGAGAGGAGGCAGCAAGGGTGCAGACAGAGGAGAGGTGGTCACAGCAAATTGGTAAAAGTAAGATTCCCAGGGAAATGTTGTAACTGAGCAGAATGGGGCAGGAATTGCATTTGCTGAGGCAAGGAAAGGGCAGTGGCAGAGATGAAGTCATGTTCCCAAGTTTCTCTCATGTCTGGGTTTACCTAGTTTGGGCGTGGGGGGAGAGAGGATTCTATCTGAATGAATATAATCTTGGTGAGGGGGAGAAGACAGGATTTATGGCACTTCTCCAGGTTTTCTATTACTCTGGAAATCCAAAGAAGAAATTGGGGTTGGCTCAAGGGTATCCACAAACCTGCCTATGCATGAAGAAAATCTCCAACAAACCCACAGTAAGTTGGTCAAGCTCCAGAACCACTGTGGCTACAGAAGTCTTGAATCCCTCCCCCTGCACTGCATAGACCTGGTAGCACCAGAAGAAACATGTGAGCCGTAGAGAAGAGTCACAGACACAACCAGCACAGGTGGAGGAGAAGGGTAGAATTATGGAAGTGTAAGGCAGAAAGTCTGCAAAGCTTCAGGACCCAGAGGGAAATCTGAGTCAAAGACAGCAACAGGGAACTGACCTGAATGATAATCACAGTATTGGCAGCAGATCAAGGAGGAAGATGGAGGGGAGCACTTGGGGAGAAGCCTGAGGTCTCAGCCATGTGGACATTGAGCTGATGGTCACATCTCCAGAGAGAACTGAAGAGACAGGCTGAGATTTTCATATGGACTGGAGGAGACAGGACTGGAAGCATCAGGCAGAGATGTGAGTCAGCAGCACAAAATCAGGAGATGAATGTCTCTTGGCAGAAGAAGTTGTTCCCAGGTTAAGGGCTAAGCAGAGGAACACACGTGGCACTGTCACATTCCTCCACCACCAGCAAGTGACAAGGCACTGCAGCCTCAGAGCAGACATAGTAATATCACAAAGCAGTTCATTAAAGAGAGATCTGGGGAAAGATCACACCCCAGTGACTAAGCTGCGTAAAGTAATAAGAGGAAACAATATTTTGCTGAAAAATACAACTGTGAAGCTTAAAATCATTGTTTGGAGAGCAATGAAGGGCCCTGCTGATACCACAGGTAGCACAAGAACCCCAAACAAGGGTTTGGCATGTTACAGAAACAGGTGGCAACTTGTGTTATGCTTATTACCTGGCTAATTCATTCCTCTGAATAAAACCAGACAGATAGAAACCAATTCAGCTACCTGAATTAACTCATTGCACCAGTGCAACCTGGTGAAGCCCTCCTTCAGCACAGAGGCAAGAGCATCACTGGGTGAGAGCACACCCCCAGTTCCTCACCCACCTACTACTCAGGTGGGACAAACCCCACACCATCCCCATGGTGGGGGACAGGGACAAAACTCAGCAGATGCCACAAATGAAGGTTATTAAGGACTTAGGGGAAAGTGTTAGTGGTTCAGCTGCTGCTGGAGCCAGCCTGTGCACGGGCAGTTGAGGGGAATCTCTGGATTTGTGGACATTTCAGTGCACTCTTTGGCCCACAGCATGTTTGGATAGCAAACAGCAAATCATTTAGCCACTCTCAATCCAGTATTAACTGTTACTACATCACTATGAGGATAAAAGACGTCTGTTGATTTCAAAGGACTCCACATCAAGCCCCAGCAATGCTTTTATTTCTGGAAGAAGAGGCTCTGAAATCAAAAACAAACCCCACAGGTTGCCAGGCAGCTCCTGGATCATTTTTTGGTTTCTTGTAATATCTTTTTTTCCAATTGGGATGAGCCAGAAGTTTGCTTGAAAATCAAGAAGGCTCCCTGTGGCAAATATTGGTTCATTCATTCACATTCTTTCAGTTTCCGTGTAAAATACCAAATCTTCTAAGAGCTGGCCACATTTTCCATGGCATTGATCAAAGGTGCCATTAGTGAACATAATTTGACAGAACTTGTTCAGAAAAAAAATGTTTTTCCCTTAAGAAGACTCTCAGAGAGCAGGAGCTCAGTGTCAAAAACACCCCAAAGAGACCTTCTATGCATGAAGCATCATGACTGCAGGGGAAAGGCACTGAAAAGGGTTGTGGGATGGAAATCACCTGCCTGCCTGGCCAGGGTAACCACATACCTTGTAATCCAGTATTATTATCACCAGCAGCAGGCCATAAGCCTCATACCAAGCTTGCAAAATCTCAGGACTGAGAGGTGTGGGATGCAATATGAGGAACACAGGTGTGGGGTGATAGGAGCTGGGGCATGGGCTGGCACTGGGAACCTCACAGCTGTAAACAACTCACTAATGATCTGTTAAAGAAATGCTGACCAGGAGACAGGCAAAGCTGGGTTTAGGTGTGACAGAGTACACAGAAGCAGAATCAAATCTATGAAAAGGCCACTGCACATGATAAATTGAGATGTAACACAGCTGCAGACCATGAAGGAAGAAATAGTAGAGTAAATGCTTCTTTGCTCAATGAAGAAAGAGCAAAGGTGTAAAGGGATGTTAGCAAATCTAAAGAAATGACCCCAAGAGGAGCCTAGAGAAAGCAAACCAAATTCACCACCAGGAACATTATTTCCTCACCAAAGTACACAGCTGCTGACAACTTGCTGGGACATCCCTCCTTGCTACCAGAACAAAACCACCAACCTTAAGCACCAGGGGATCAAGGGATGAGCACAACCCCTCAAAAAGGAGCAGAACAACCTTTCCATCACATTCTTTCCCTGTAACAACCTGTCAACTAATCATGATTTAACTGCTAAGATGCTCTGTGTATCAGCAATATGTTCTTGGCTGTACCTATATAAAAGGTGCTTCCTTATTGCCCATAAAGCTTTTGAGCATCACATTAGCAGCATTAGTTTCTGAGTGAAGAGAAGCTCAGCACCAGTTGTCATTTCTCTATTGTTTAATAGGATTTGGTAACTACTTGCCTTCTGATTGGGTTTTCCTGCAGAGGGAACTCTCCTGGCTGCAGCCAGTATTGCTCACTCCCCATCTGTTCCCCCTGAAGAAACCTTTGCAAGACACCGTGAGGAATCCTCAGTTGCTCTGCTGAAGCCACAAGTTAATATTTTGTTCCACTCGGTGCCGTAAAGCTGCAGCGAGAGCCCCGGAGTCAGGGCTCAATGCATCGTCCCTTATCTCACAGCACCACCTCGTGGGCAAGTGCTGTTTGAAACACTCACCAGCAAAATCACCAAGTTGGTTTAAAACCAATTCCAGGAGCCTCCTCACTCCTCCCACAGCTTCAAATTTCTGCAAGAAGTTGCCTTGGCACAGCAGGACCAGTGCTGCAGCTCAGCAGGGCTTGCACTGCCTCCTGAGAGTAAGTAAACCAGGGAGCCTTCCACCATGGCACAGCCTCACCCTGAGCTGCTGTTTCCAGGAAGAAGCAAAACATCTTCATCACATTGCAAACACCACGATGGGAAAGTTCAAGGCTCAGAGCAGAAGTGCAGCAATCATTGAGCCCGTTGATAAAGTGCCCTGTTGTGGTTCTCTCCTTCACTGAAGACCTTTGAGTGCTGCCTGCTCAGCTCTCAGGACGTAATCTATGTGAGCAAGAGCCTGTGCAAGTCCCCGTGTCATGTGGCCATGTTAAACAGCTGTCAAAGCCTCCATCTCCTCAGCTGCAACAGCCTTCCTCCAGCTGCAATCAAATAGCCCTGAAAAGTCTTCCCAGACAAAGCCATAAGGAGGTTTCCTAAAACCTCTCTTTGGGCAGCCCAAGGACCCAGAAGTATGTATGTCCCAAGGATGTATGAGAGAGGTCTACATGAGAGAAAGGTCAAAAACACGTTTGTATTTGTGGTTTACTGCTTGGAGGTCATGATTCAAGTGAATCAGCTATTGCTTGAGTGACTATGCCCATATTTATTTCTCCCAACAGGATCACTGTATGGCAAGGAAGGGGGGAAGCAGCCTCCATGGCAGTCAGGGCTCCTGGACAGAGGCTGTGCCAGGCTGAGTCCATGGTTCCTCCTGAGGCTTCCCATTGGTGGAACAAACACAAATGTTAAAATTAGGAGGAATTAACTACATTTTACTTATTTTCTGCCTAAGTTGATGGAAAAGGTGTAATTTCTGCTGCCTCTGGAGTCTGTCTGCAACTGCAGATGATTTGCTGGGATACAGGGAGAACCAGAAGAAACTGTGCTCCCAAGGCTGGGTGCTGCAGGGTCCCACCATGGGACATGGAGACACCCGATGCTCGCCGCCCTCCAGAAAAGTGGTGGAGTCAGCAACCCTGGAGATATTTGAAATATACATAGATGGGTGGACATGAAGGACATGTGGTGGGTTTGGCACTATGAGGCCAGTGGTTGAACTCCATGAGCTTGGAGGTGTTTTCCAACCAAAATGATTCTAAAAGCATCACCTAAAGCCATTTCAATGGTACTGCTCATCCTGATGTGCATCCACACTGACTTCCCTCCCCACAGAAACAACTTCTGCTGCCTTCTTCTTAAAAATATCACCCTCCTTAGGCAGCATTGCAACGAGAGAATGGGAGCAGCAAACAGCTGCTATCTGCTACAAGCATTTGACACAAAGCGTATCAAATTAGCTCTCCAACTCAGCAGCTAATGCCTCATACCTACAGAACTCAGCAGCACATCGCCCTTGGCCACATGCTGGGGATCCCATTTGGCAAGCATCAATCTGCACACAGAGGCAGGAGCCCCAGATGTTTTGGCCACAGCTCCCACACACATACACAAAACCAGGATTTAGCCTCCAGGTTTGCAACTGTAGGAGCTCAGTGCTTCCAGTTCCTTGAGATACCAGCCCCAAGGGTTATTAATGTGCACAATTTATACCAGCACATTGGAAATGTGGTGTGGCAGGCATCCATTAAGCTCTCAGGTATCCTGCTGAGCTAACATCCAGCCTGATTTATTTTCCCAAGCAGAGCGAGTGAGATCTTAGTGATGAGGCAAACACTGTGCCTGCTTGTCCCACAGCCAGCATCAGACAGGTAGCAGAGTAAACACCTCTGGCCATTTAGACCTCCCTGAGGAAGGAGACAGCAGACAGAGGCATTTGCAGTGGTTTTATCCAGCCAAAGATGCTATTTGCATTGCAGTGACTTATGACCACTGCAAGTCCAGCCCTGTAGAGCTCAGCAGGGCAGAAAATAAGGTACACCCTGCTGCTTTGAGCATCATGTGAATGAACCAGCCCTTGCTGCAATGTTCCATTATTTCATGCCTGGAGCCTGTTTTGCACAGGTTTTGCACAGATACCATCAGTATTTTGTTCTCTCTCCTGTGCAGGAGTCAGCTGTAAGCTTAAACTTAAGCTCCCAAAACATCCCAAGAGTCTCCCCTCCAACATTTGTTAATGATTTATCATACTACCAGCCCATGAGCTCCCCAGTGCTTCCACACCACAAACTCACAGGGTAACCAGACCTGGCTCATGCTTTATTTTTAGTAGAAAAGTGGCTAAGAGGCAAATACAGAAAAGATTTGCTATCAGCATCCAGACCTTAGGGCATTTAAGCCCAACGTGGAAAAGCTTCAATCATGTCTCAAAGTCTGCTGTGATCAAGTGGGAGACTCACATTTCTGCCTACACAGTAGGACCTTCTTACAGCCAGACATCAGAGGCAAGGTTAGACATCAGACCCTCTATTTCAGAAGCACAAACTCTCAGCAACTAAACTGAAAGAGGTTTTCCATTAATGAGCAGTAATTAGGGCTGCTGCTCACAGCCAAGCAGCTCTGCTTCCATCCAAAGGTGGTAGCTCTGCTCCTGTGCCCTGACCAGCTCCTTACAGGGGCTTTATTTGCCATCTTCAGTGCAGAATAGGATCTTTCTGTCCCATTTTCTCTTGTTTCCTGACTATCCTGCCAGGTTTCTTTGGGTTTTTTTTTTTTCTAGATCTACTTTTCTCAGGTTCACTGTCAGTATTTATTCGTTTCATTCGACTCTGTGCTGTCTGTGAGAGTTTTGAGTGTGTCAGGACAGTTTGGAAAGGAGAAAAGCCCTGAGCCCCAGCTTTAAGGGAGGTTCTAATGCACCCCTAAGGGAAGATTTAGACTAAGCACTTGTTTCCTACCTGGCACCTCTTATGTGGGAGCAGTCACAGGATGTTTTCAGTTGTGGATCCAAGCAATGGCAAGACCCCGAGTGTGGAGATGTGTGTCTGGACGGTGAGAGAGAGAAGAAAGCCCTGAGGCCCAGCTTTGGTGGAGATTCCGATATGTCACTGAGGAAAGATTAAGGGTGAGCTCTTCTTCTCTTCCTGGAACTTCTCATGTGGGAACGGTCACAAGACACTTCCCATTTTAGAGGCCAGACCCAGAGTTTGGAAATGAAAGTATGTTTGTGCAATTAAATAAGCACATAAGCTCCAGCTTTGGTGGAGACTCTGATGTGCCCCTCAGGGAAGATCGAGTGTGGGCATTTCTTTCCTTTCTGGCATCTCTCTTGTAGCAGCAGTCACAAGGCATTCTCAGTTTTGGATCAGGGTCCTGGCAACCTTCCCTCATCTCTCACCAACATCTCCAGAACTTCTCCTGCACTGCACAGAAAGGGTGCAAGAGGACAGGATAGAGGAGCAGAGCTGAGACGGGCCATCTAGGCTCCAGTTTCTAAGTGAACTGGGCATCTACCTTATATTAAGTACCTGTTTCCTATTCAACAGGATTCTTCTTCACAGCATTCACTACTCAGAAGTTGTTTTGATTTACTGGTGTTGCATGCTCTGAAGGCTTTACAGGGCTTAAATCTTACAAAGGAATCCCATTTTGTTCAGGCTGTCAGGTGAGAGCAATGCCTGTGTCTGCTTTCCTTCTGAAGAGACACACTGTTAAAGAAACCCAAATTCCCCTGCTTTATATTGACCTGACACAATCCTGCCAAGCTCAGAAGAGAAGCTGAAGGCTCCTCAGCTCAAAAGGGACAGAGAGTCCAGTGCAGGGACACCAAGATGATCAGGGGATCTTCCTTATGAGGAAAGGCTGCGGGACTTGGGGCTGTTCAGTCTGGAGAAGAGGAGACTGAGGGGAGATCTCATTAACATTTGTAAGTATCTAAATGGTGGATGTCAGGAGGTTGGGACACCCCTTTTTTCTCTTGTATCTAGCAACAGGATAGGGGGTGATGGGATGAAGCTGGAACACAAAAAGTTCCATTTAAACACGAGAAAAAAACTGTTTGAGTGTTTCAGTGAGGGAGCCCTGGCCCAGGCTGCCCAGGGAGGGTGTGGAGGCTCCTTCCTTGGAGGGCTTCAAGACCTGCCTGGACATGTTTCTATGTGACCTGATCTAGGTGGGAGCTGCTTCTTGCAGGGGGATTAGACTGGATGAGCTCTAAAGATCCCTTCCAACCCCTACCATTCTATGACATGGGCCAAAGAGATGCAGCTGCAGGGCAGTAGCATCCCCAGCACTGCTGCTACAGGGCTGCAGTACCCACCTTCTATAGAGCAGAGGAAGAGGCACAGCTCCCACTGCTAAAGACAGAGCTTTTGATGCAAACAATTATGGACACTGAGGCTGTTCAAAACTTGAATTCAAGGGGGTTTTGTAAGTGGGCCATCCTCTTCTGGCTGAACTAAATCCCCTTGAACTTTGAGGGCTTGGTCTCTGCAATGGCTCTTCTCTCCGTTTTGCAGCCTGAGCTTCACTCTGCTCATTAGAAGTAGTCTTTAAACAGCACATGAAACAGATTTGAAAGATGAGGAGGAAATGGTAAATCTAGGGCATGAGGGAATGCAGTGGTGGAAGGCTCCCTCACCTGATCAAAGATGCTTTCTTACCACATTTAAAATCCATTCAAAGCTGTTGACTTGCTTTTCACATACACTCAGCCTTCTTCCCCACCTGAAGACACCCCCAGTCCTCTTCCTTGCAGGAACCTGCTGCCTCAGACTTCACTCACAGCCCTTCTTCCTTCCTACGAGAGGACAGAAAGTTTCTTCATTGAGCCTGATCAGCAACTGCTGCCTAAGCAAACAGCTTCACCCAGAGCCTTGAGCACCCAACATGGACACAAGAGGGTCAAAAAAGCTACACAGAGCCATTTGCTGCTTCTTCAAAACCCTTAGAATTTGTACCCAGGTTTCTCCTAGAAGATCATGCTGAGCAAGATCTCTGGTCACCCAAGCCAAAGCAACCAAGATGAGGTACCCAAGGATGTGTATCACAGCCACGGCCTGTAGCCACAGAACATGGGATAAAGCTCAATGACAGGGGAGCAGCAGCACAGCAACCACTGAAACTCCCATTGAGGGCTATACCCCTCACTAGGACAAAGGCTCTTTACAATAAAGCTCTCTCTGGCTTTCCACCCCTAACAGAAATACTCCAGGCATGCAGCTCATTAGGGCTGGCAGCCACAAATACATCCTCTGTACACAGGGGAGGCTGTTCACAAATCAGCTACCAGATTGCAGAGCCATTGCACCTACCCTCATACTTACCGACTTCTGGGAGGACAGCAGAGGCAGATTAAGACTGCAGCAAGAGTTCCCAAGAGCATCATCTCTGAGGAACTACAGAAACTATCCCAGGAAATGCCCTACCCAAGAGGTCAGCAGCATGAGTCTGGACTTAAATGGTGCTCCACGACCAGCCATGGAGGGATGAGCGAGGTCTCAGGTGAGGCCCATCAGAGGCTGAGGCTTATTAGGGCACTCAGGGAGGCTGGGAGTTGTTGAGTAAGTGGAGATGCTGCTTGGGTGAGGAGAGTTGAGTCTCCATGCTGAGCTCCTTCTAGCTCAGGTGAGGGAGAATATTGACTAAGGCTAAACACGGAGAGTTTTGTTCCTTTGTGTTTACTTTCTATATCTATTCTGCTACTAAATATTGGCCTGCTGTTACCTGTTTTTTTAAAGCTACAAAGTGTAGTTTCAACTCTTCTTTTGACTGTTCAAGGCCTGCCCTGGGCTTCTGGCTACAAAGCATTCTCTAAAAGCTAGGTATAAATACAGCTGGGCTTGCACTGGGGTCAGGGCTCCAGTCTCTGAGCACTGCTATGGCTTTAGGCTTTGCTGGGTTTCTTCTTTCTCTTTCTACTAGATATATTTTATTTCAAAAGCTACACATATGTGCTGGAGACTTTTTACCAGCCAGTTTGAGTTCAGCACATCTGTGCAGCTGCCCATCCCTCAAGACTTTCAGATAGCAGGAGTGATAGTTCCTCAGTGGCCAAGTTAAGAAAAGAGAAGACTTGGTTCAGCCTTTTCTATGTTTTCTTGAGTCTTTGGTTGAACCATGGAGTTGCTGTCCTACCTCCCTCCCTAGCCTGGACCCCTGGCTGAATATCCTCAGTTGTCCTTTGTGGCTGTAGGGAGGGTGGACCAATGCCTATACCTGTGCTCTCTCAGGTGGCTGGGTACTCCAAAAGCATGAGTCTCCCCCTAAAAAGCAGCTGCCAGGAGCACTGCTGTAGAGGCAGGGGAACACTGAGACCTGCCCTGACTGTGTTTTGTACTTATTGCTAAAATATTTTGCTGGATAGGTAGAAAAAAGATAATAGATGACTAATTAGCATCCTTTAAACAGCAGCCTCATCTTTGTAGGGTCACAGTTTCCCTGCTACATCCCCATCAGGGGTATGGGAGCAAAAGGAAGGCTTTGTCTTGGTAACGTGTTTGCACTTGATAATGTGTCTGCAGCCTCAGGAGCCCGTTTGCAGCGGCTGGAAGGTAGCGATCCGCGATGCTTGCCGGGCTCGCCAGGTGGCAGCGCAGCCCCGCAGCATCACAGCCCGCTGAGCATCGCGCTGCGGAACCCGCCGCTCACGAGGACCCTCGCTTTCCGTCAGGCTTTTGGGCTGCGGGGACAGAAGAAGACCCTCTAGTCTTATAATGATGTGCTTGCCCCTGTCTGAGACAAAGCAGCTCCTGTGAAGATGAACTAAAGGAGCAGGTAGCCTGGGAGATGCTCTCAGCATCTTGCAGAGCCACTCTGATGCCCTAAACCCCTGTGACCTTTCCTGGACCAAGGTGCCTATTTCCAGCCTGGGAGAGCCAGGTTGCCATCTGGGGTCCTGGGTCACTTCCCATGGGGTAAATATGGGGGACAGATCTTTCTGGGGCAGGATTCTACCTGTAACTCTTTGCAAACACCTTGATGCTGCCATCCTACAATGTCACCACTGTTAAGGACAGCCAGGCTGGAGAGATTAAGGTGCTGCCTGTATCTGGCCCAGGATTTTGAACTCTTGCTCTGCTGCTCTTGCAGAGTCAGATTGCTCAATGTGTGAGAGGAGAGCTGTGCAAGCAGAGTGCAGCCTGGGCCTGAGTGTGCTGGCTTGGTACCCCAAAAGTACGAGTGTCCCCACAAAAAGCAGCTCCCAGGAGCACTGCTGCAGAGAGAGGAGGACCACTGAGAGCAGCAAACCAGTCCAGATCCCCACTGGACCATGCCTTAAGGGGACACCAGGCTGGGAAGCTCCTCTGGGACCTGTATCAGGGGCAGAGTAAGGCACTGTGGGCATCACCAGTGATGTTTCTATGATAGGAGAGCATAAGCTTCAAGATTTACCCATCTCTGGGACTGGAGCATGTTCAGAGATGGGCAGTGAAGCTGGGAAAGGGTCTGGAGCATAAGCGTGATGGGGAGCAGCTGAAGGCTGAGAGAACACAGGAGCACTCTCTGCAACTCCCTGACAGCAGGCTGCAGTGAGCTGGGGATTAGTCTCTACTCCCAAGGAACAAGTGACAGGAGAAGAGGAAAGGGGCTCAAGTTGCCCCAGAGGAGGTTGAGATTGGAGCTGAGGTAGAACTGTTTCCCTGAGAGGGGTGTCAGGAGCTGGGGGAGTGCCCAGCCCTGGAGGGATCCCAAAGCCATGGGGCTGAGTTGCTGAGGGCAAGGGGTTAGTGGTGGGCTGGGCAGGGTGAGGGGAGGGCTGGGACTGCAGCAACTTCAAGGGCTTTCCCAGCCTAAAAGATTTTATGATTCTATGCTGGAAGGTGGGATTGACTCAGGGAGAAGCTGTGGGGCTTGTGGCCAGGCTCAGCCAGCACAGGGGCCAACCTGTGCTGCAGCAACCCCAACACAGCTGGTGTGGGAGTGGGAGCAGCAAAGGGGGAGTCCAGGATGACTCATGGTTTGCTCATCTTTGCATTTTTCAGTACCTTACTGCAGGCTGGTGAGATGCTGGTGGTGTGCCATGGAACTGCCGGCTGCTCTGAACCCAGGGTGCCCTCAGCATCTGGGAAGCCTGCTCTGACACCTGAAATCCCCATGTAGGGACCGTTCCTGAACCCAGGGCCTCAATCTCCAAACCTTAGTAGCCATTTCAGTGGGCAACACCGTCACACTCTGTCATAGAATGCTGTGCTGGCACTGCTGTCTGCTTCCAGGTCACTGCTGACATGTTTCAGTGTTTGGCTCTTACTTGTTCTTTGTCCTTCCTCTGATGGGATCCAAGCTGTTGGTGCAGGCAGGCAATGCTCCATGATGCTGGATGGGGTTTGGGATGTGGCTCAGGGCTCTGTGAAGGTGGGAATCCCTGTAGTCTGGGGAACTGCTCTTTGAGCCCAACAACAGAGTCCTCACTTGGTATGGGACAGCAGAGCCCTAACCTGGGTACCTACCCCTGGGGCACATCAACCCCTCTCTCATCCCTGACCAAAGGGTTTTGCTGGCATCTCTCAGGCAGCAGCAAATTTGGGAGAAACCAATATTGGTTGTGCTGAGGAAGGTGGCAAACCACAGCAGCCCTGTTGCTATGGTTGCTGCAGAGCAACGCCATGTCGAGCAGCTCTGCAAGCAGATGTGCTGCAGCTGGAAAGCAAAGCCCTTCCCCCAGGTGTGAGCATGGCACAGCAGGACACACACTGTCCCCTCTGCTCCCATTGCCACGTCTGGGATGCTGGCTGTGCCTTTGGCTGTGTGTCCCCATCCTTGTCCCCAATACAGGACCCACCTTGGTAACAAAGACTCCAGCAGTGAGAGCAGTGGGGAGGAGGAAGCTTGGCTACACTAAGCAATGCATGTAGGTGCCTAAAAATAACACAATCAGAGGTATTTGTCATTCAAATGGTATAAATATACACAGTACTTAATATCAGCGTCAAATGTTTGAACAAGGAAGGTGTTAAATACTGGCTAAATATTACAACCATTTCTAAATCATGTTTTTCTCCCCAAGAAATTACAGAATCATCAGCTAAAGGGGTTTTCTCAGCTTTGGTCAGTATGGTTTGGGCCAGCTGACAGATTCCCCAGGTCCTGCTGCACCCTTGGTGCTGAGGGCTCAGGCTCTGCCTCCTGCCACACTCCCAGGACTCAAAGCTCTTTGCTTTGTGCCTTTTTGCTACAGGGTTTTTTGCATCTTAGCCAAAAATACACCTGACAGCCTCATCAGAGGCCTGGAGGGAAGCCAGAGCTGCCACTGAGAGACAGAGGAGGAGACAATGTGCAGAGCCCAGGGCCTGATGCAGAAAGGTGTTTAGGAGTGAAGAGCTGCTGCTGTATCCTGGTACTCACCTGGGCCCTGCCTTTTCCACTCAGAGCAAGTTTATGGATATGAACCCCTGGGCTGCTTATGCCCTTGTCTGCACCAAACATGATGGGATCGATGGTAGTGCAACCCCTGTGAGGTGGTGGCTCAGGAGGTGGTGGTTGGGGTCTGCAGGGTTCGTGTTCCTGTGCCAGGAGTCAGCACTCACCAGGGAGCCTGTGTTGCACAGCAGGGCAATGCTCCCTCTGCCATCTCTCTATCCTCTCTCCCAGACCCCGAGGGCCCCTGAGAAGGCCTGGGGGCACTTTCCTTGCCCGAGCTCCATATCAAGCGATGCAGACAACACATAGTCACAGAATGGTGGGGGTTGGAAGGGACCTCTAGAGATCATCTAGTCCAATCCCCCTGCTAAAAGGGGATTCCCTTCACTCAGGGGGCACAGGAATGTGTCCATGTGGGTTTGGGAACCTCCTGCGAAGGAGCCTCCACACCCTCCCTGGGCAGCCTGGGCCAGGGCTCCCTCCCCTTTGTACCAAAGGAGTTTCTCCTGTGCCAGTGGCACTGTCTGTGCTTCAGCCTGTGCCTGTTACCCTTGTCCTATCAGTAGAGATAACAGAAAAAAAGTGCTGCCCCATCCACTGGACAAACACCTTTTAGGTACTTGGGTTGATGAGATCCTCCCTCAGGCTTCTCTTCCCCATGCTGAACAGCTCCAGGTCCTGCAGCCTTTCCTCCTCACACACATGTTCCATCCCCTGATCACCTTGGTGTCCCTGCACTGGCCTCTCTGCAGCAGTTCCCTGTCTCTCTGGAGCTGAGAAGCCCAGAACTGGACACAGGACTCCAGATGATGCCTCAGCAGATATGGCAGAGCAGAGGGGCAGCAGAACCTCCCTTGACCTACTGCCCACACTCTTCTTGATGTCCCTGGGATGCCATTGGCTTCTTGCCCATGAGGGCACATTGCTGCCCATGGTCAGTGTGTTATCAACCAGCACTCTCAGGTCCCTCTCTGCAGAGAGATGAGCCAACGCTTCCCTCTGCAGTGCTCAGGGCTGTGCTGGGCCCTGGCTGCCAGCCAAGCCTCCCAAGGGCCCAAGGGGCTGCTTAAGCTCATCACTTTTCTTTCTGAGGCTTCAGGAAACCGCTCGCCCGCATTTAATTCACATTTATTGAATCATTCTCCTGGGAGCAGCTAGTTCAAGCCCAGCCACTACACCAGCCCATCAATGAGATCAGTTGACACGGCCCCCAGCCAAGGAGGGCTCTGTGCTGTCCTGTGCAGCTCTATGGCTGTGCCAAGGTGAGCACAGGACCAGGTGCCTGGCCCAATGCAACGCTGGCTCAGCTCTGACTGCCTGCAGCCCCGGGGGATAGTTTGAGGTCTGCTAATATCCCTCCTGCTTCCATCTCAAACCTGTTTCTGCCTTTGAGCAGTTGTGTCCCAGGCAGTGATCCCAGAACAGGGCTGGCTCAACCCTCAGCTGCCTCCAAAGCTCATTGCCAGCTCTCTGAGCTGCCAGTGTGGGGAGATGTGATGTGCCTGTCACAGGATGCACACGCTGCTGTGATGAGACTCACATCCATCATTGGGTGAACAACTTGAGAGCACCTGGACAGCAGTGGAGACAAGCCAGAGCCAGGCTGGGAATGCAGGGATGTGTCCCCAGCTCTAGTGGGTGGTGGGGTCATGAGACCAGCCAGATTCTGTGAGAAGGGCTTCCCTGAAGGAGGCTGCTCTCCAGGAAAGCCGATTTACTCTGTGCTTCGCCCTAAGCAGGTTTGGGGGCTCATCATGTGCCCCATCCTCATGACTATCCTGTCTAAGGGCTATCAAGATGCTGAGGGGACTGGAACATCTCTGTAAGGAGGAAAGGCTGGGGCTGTTCAGCCTGGAGAAAAGACTAAGGGGAAATCTCATTACACAAGTACTTACAGGGTGGGTATAAGGAGGACAGGGCGATGTACTTTCTATCATCTCCAGTGCCAGGACAAGGAGTAATGGGCACAAGATGGGACACAAAAAGTTTCACTTAAACACAAGGAGAAACTCCTTTGGTGCTGAGGTGAGGGAGCCCTGGCCCAGGCTGCCCAGGGAGGGTGTAGAGGCTCCTTCTCAGGAGGTTTCCAAACCCACCTGGACACGTTCCTGTGCCCCCTGAGTGAGGGGAACCTGCCTTAGCAGGGGGTTGAGCTGGAGGAGCTCTGCAGGGCCTTTCCCACCCCCACCATGCTGGGATTCTATATCATCCTGGGGACTGTCCCCAAGGAGGAGGCTGGGCACAGGCTGCTTCCATCCCTCAGTCCCCTGCTGCTCTGCCGCTCTCTGAGGGCAGCCCACGACCTGTCTGGTGTTATGCAATTAACCACTGCTGGGAGGAAACATAATGATCTTCCTTAATGAGGCAGCACCCGTTGGTTGGCCAGGCTGACGTGCAGGGGCATGTGCAGTCACGCAGCAGAGCTGAATCACAGCTCCGTTAGCTGGGTGAGCGAGAGCGGCCGGCCCGTTAGCTCTAGGCACATGTTGCTCTGCAGCTTATAACAGACACAGCTCCATGTCGCCCTCCCTTCACCCCTCCTGCCCCAAGCTGCAGGGTGGGCCTTGAGGCAGCTCAACCTGCTTTCCAGTAAGTAGTGGGATCAGATGATGCACCGCAGCCTGGGAAACAGTGTGCGGCTGTGAGTCAGCCTAGAAGGGGCAGGACTGCCCAGGGACCAGCTGTGCAGCAGTGTGGGGCTGGGGCACTAAACCTTCCCTCACCTTTCTGGGGTCTGTTCTACCCACATCCCCCTTGTCACAGCCACCAGCTACTAGCCAGCTGAAGCCTCACCCGGGAGCCACCAGAGAGGCTGAAGCAGCTGTGCCCTGGGACACCAACCCAGCTTACAGCCCTCCCTTGGGCTGTGAGCAGTGTGGGGAGCCATTTCAGCAATAGAAGCCCGTGTTTGTGGTACAGTGCTGCATTTCCCATGCCAGATGAGTAGCTGGTTTAGGGCTGGGCTGTAGGTGCAATCCCACCCCGTGTCCCAGAGGTTCCCTGGGGAGGGCAGAGGGCTGAGTGTGCCTAATAAACCAAACCCCATGTGTGTTTGTCTCAGGCAGAAGCTGACCGAGCCTTGCCATGCGCTCTGCACCTCGGGTTTGCTCCCAAAGAAAAGAAGCTGTTGCCGTGAGGTTGTGCTGCCTGGCAATAAAACCCGAATGTGAGCAGCGGGGAGGGCGAGGGGGGAGCATCGCTTCCCTCTGCGAGGCCGCGCTGCCGCAGGGGCTGCGACCGAGGAGCATTTTTCAAACCCAGCCCTCGGATGCTCGCAGCGGGTTTGGGGCCGGGCTGTGAGCGTATGAGAGACGCGGGCTGGTGGGTGGGAGCAGACTCGCACAGGCACTGGCTGCTGACGGCTTCCCCCGCCCCGAGAGGCACCGTGCGGGGCCGTGTGCGCCCCGACAGCTCTGCAGAGTCCTGGGCAGCGTGGCGGGGGGGCTCGGGGACCCCCACGCATGGGGGCACCTCAGGGCATTCTCACCAGGAGGAGCTCCGGGGATCTCTCACCTCTGGGGTGCATGGGGGAGTATGTCCTGAACTCACAGTGGAGCCCCGGGGGACACCCCCACACCCCAAACGAGGGGCTTGAAAGAGGCCCCAGGGACTCTCACCTCCGAGACTACCCCAGGGGACTTGTGCTCATAGGGACTCCCGGGGGACCTGCACTGCTAAGGATACCCTGGGGACTCCTTCCCCAAACCTGCCCAGGGACTCGCTACACACCGGGATGCCCCGGGATGACCCTTCCGGCTCAGGGGTTGCCGCAGCGAGCTGCTCTGTAGGGTGACATCCGAGGGGACCCTCACCCACAGGGGAGCGCTGGAAGAGGCCCGCAATCACAAAGACCCTCCCCAAGGACCTGCGCTGCTGAAGATGCCCGAGGGACCCCTTCCCCGGGAGGGGGAACCTTTTACCCACGGGTTGCCCCCCGACTCGCTCAGGGCTGCGCCAGGGTCCCGCAGCGCCGAGCGGGGTTTGGGGGGGGTGGGGCGGCCAGGCTGGCGGCGAGAGCGAGTCCTCGGCTCGCCCAGCATCGCCCAGCACCGCCCCCCCTCCCGCCGCCTTTTGTTCGCCGCCCGCGCGCGTCCCCGCCCGGCAGCGGGGCGGGCGGAGCCGGGGCCGGAGCC
>WBNH01010078.1:1465-12378 GCA_013401255.1 Urocolius indicus
AAAAAAAAAAAGATACATTGTTTTTCTATCTTTACTCTTTATACCTGTTTTTAAAAATTGGTTTTTGCACTACCATGTTCAAAAGTATTCTAAAAAAAAAAAAAACAACAGTGTACTAGTACCATTACAGAATTGCAGAACAGTAGAGGTCAGATGGGACCTCTAGAGATCACCTAGGCCAACTTCCTGCTAAAGCATATCCACCACTTAGACCAGGTCACACAGGAACACATCCAGGTGAGTTCTGAAAAATCTCAAGAGAAGACTCCACAAACTCCCTGAGCAGCCTGAGCCAGGGCTCTATCACCCTCACAGTAGCTTTCCCTAGTGTTAAAGTGGAATTTTTTGCTGTCCAGCTTATGCCCATTACCCCTAGTCGTGTTGCAAGACACTACAGAAAATCCCATCCCAATCCACTAACATTTAGAAAGTATCACAATTTATTTTACAAGAAGAAAGTCTCCAGTCAAGACTTCACAATGTAAACAAGATTTAGAAGCAACAAACTGATGTAACTTCGTAGAGATCTTTCTAAAAAAAATTTGGGAAGTTCATCGGCAGTGCTATTTTGCCAAGTTTGAGGGATAAGAAAACTATTACAGTATGCACTACAACCACTACTGCTGTGAGTACTTGCAGTAATTTCTGCTGCAGATTTTGGGTTTCTTTAAGAAAACAATGTCTTGATGACCAATATTTTCTAGATGAACAGACACAATC
The DNA here is from genome assembly GCA_013401255.1 of Urocolius indicus. Lineage (NCBI taxonomy): Eukaryota > Metazoa > Chordata > Aves > Coliiformes > Coliidae > Urocolius > Urocolius indicus. The sequence goes on from WBNH01010078.1 coordinate 2,186, forward strand.
CTCTGAATTTGTCTTTAAATCCCAAGGAAAACTGTGTTTAGCACAGGTTAATCTGTTTGAAGGCTTGTGACCAAAAGCCATTAGAAAACTGATATCAAAGTGTAGATCTGTTGAATACTATGAACCTTTGCTAGCCAGTTACAGCCTTTAAAAAAATAAGAGACCAAACATGCCCCAAAATACATGATCAAACTCCTTTTAGATTTGTTTTACTGCTTTTTATTGTTTATTGGTTTTGTTTTATTGTTTTTATTGTTTAAAAATGAAATTCTAATTGTAAGCCATGGCAGATGAAAAAGAGGAACTAGAAATGCTCATACACTTTTCAGTTTGATGAAGAGCTAGCCAGCAAGAAGCTTCATCTGCATCAGAACATACGTAACTACAAGCCCTAGGAGCACGCATGCTGTTTCCATCAGTTGCAAAAGAAAATGCACAAGCAGCAGCAAATCAACAGTGACCTAAATAACTGAAGTAACTCGCAGCAGGCACTAAGAGAAAATGAAAAAAAGAGGAGCAACCTTTATTACAGCCTAACGTACCAACAAGTATGCAAGAGTGGAAACAGCAACCTCCCAGGAATCATCAAGGCAAAGAGACAGCTTAGCAGACCAATCTACCACAAAACAAATCTAAAAGAAAACATTACCAACTACTACAGGCATAGCTCCTCCTTTTTTTTAATACTGCATGTTGTGTACTGCTTTTCCCCACAACTAAAACGTGTTCCGAGAGGAAATGCAGTACACAACATGCAGTAATGGGCACTAAAAGGTCCCAAGTCAAGATGGGACATAGCCCACTAAATAAAATCTAAAATGTTCAACTTACTACTCTTCAGGAATAAGGGAGGCTCCTATTCTTTTACACCAGCAGAGTTAAGTTTAGTGAGTTTTTATCATATCAAATCACACTGCGCTGATCATCAGGTAAAGTGCTCTACGTAACTGCTGTACAATTATCAAAGAATGAATAACTGAAAAACGCTCCAAGTTGGAAAACAGTGGTTACTAGTGCCTGTAGACTTGCTTCTTCAGTAACAGTGTTCAGATGAAGCAAACCCTTCACCACTAAACCAAGTTTTATCAATTTAACAGAGTTCTTGTTGTCATGAATCACTCTACATTACCTTAGTTACGTCTCATCCCATCCAGAGATTTACTTCACTGGAATTCTACCAAGAGTTCTCCTATCACAATTCTGGAAAACTTCAGAGCAGCAGATATTCAGAACTAAGCAGACCTCTATCAACTATTATTTTGGTCTTCAATTAGTCTCAGTAGGCACTACAAGATGCATTACCATCATGTACTGTGAAGACTGCCACTGATCTGTTAGGATAATAGAGACTAACAATTTTGGTATTAAAGAGGTGTCTAAAAGACACCCACACAGACACAGGCATTGCATAATGGATTTGGGAAAAATTCTTTCACGTGTTATCTGAATATGTACCTTTACAAAAGGCATGTGGGAACAGCACGGCCACTGATGACAGAAGTTAGCCACATGCTACAGTGTGACAGATACTCAACTGACACGCAGAAAAGTCCTACACACTGGAGAAGATCCCAAAGTATTAAGTCACAGTGACTATGTGGGACTGCCTCTCAAAATTAAAAAAAACACTCTAACAAAAGCATTTTCAAAACTGACAGTAGTTTTCCTTATATAAACCAGTACAGCTGCTGCAAAAGAGTACGCCTACTGTGTTATTTTCCCACTGAGACTTCACACTGGGAAGGAATAAACCCAGTGCTTCAGTTGGACAAAACCAGATAAAAAAAGCTTTTTAACCCTTCCCATATCAAAAGTGACCAGACAGAGCTACCAAAGCAGCAGCAAGAATATTTTCTATGTTTCTCTGACTAAACAAAAGTGAATCAAAATGCGATCTCAAAAGCTTAACCTGCATGCCTTTCTGGCTATTAGTAAGTGGTAACAATACCAGTGGAGTAAGGTCTTGAAAGCATTAAAAAAAACAATTCACGAATTCTGAATAGCTTCTTGATGAAGCTAACCCAAAACTCCCATCATGGAAGAAGCACAAAAATCAAAATAAGAGAAAAAAGGTACAGTCAAGCATCATCAGAAAGACGTTAGACTGCACTTCTGCAGTACCAGAGCAGAAAGCTGTACTAGAGACTAGACTTGTATTGCTCTGAAGGAGCAGGAAAGGAAAGGAGTTTGCTAGGTTTTGCATTGAACTCCTGCAACTTATTACCATAGAAAAAAAAGTAACCATGAATCCTGTATCTAGAATGCTTTGTGCACCGTCTGATTTCAGTCAAGATTCTATTAGAATTCAATCCTTAACAAGAAGTGCAAAAGCTTATCAAAATCCTATATGTAGTACTTTACAACTCAAATATTTAAGTGCTCACAAAGGCCTTCAGATTTCTCTGACTGAACTCTGAAGTAGTTCACACACACACACACAAAGTGAGATTGTGCTTACAGCTAGACTGTGCTTTCAATAACAACTCCATGACTGTGGTATTATCTTGAACAATTACACCTCATAAAAGCTTTAGCTTCGTTGTTACAAGGCAATGTGAACTATTTACTATTGTTTCAGCTCCATCTTCCAAGGAGAGATGAACACATACTGTATGCTGCTGAAAAAAAGGAACTACACAACACATTTGTTTTTATAACAAGTCTAGGCTAGGCCAGCTTCTCTTGCCAGCAAGAGTACTATCACTGAATACAGCCCACACTTTGGTTTTTAGATGTCCAACAAACCCTAAGAATGGTATGGAAGGACACTTTTATTCTATACAGTCTACAATCTGTAATGTCACCTATCAAAGAGCTAACCCATCACAGAGCATGAAAACCAGGTAATTTGTCAACAATAACTGAAGTTTATCTTTTATAACTAGCCAAATGACAAATTCCAACTGCTAGTTCTACTAAAAGTCACCTACTACTTCACCACTGCTACCATTTTATGTGCATAACTTTTTTTGGCTACATTTCAAGTAGGAATTCATAGCAAGGCAAGATGAGTTTATATAACAAAGTCCAAGTTACATACAGAAAGTCTGTTCAGATTACATTAGTTACAGGAAGTAAATATCTTAAAAAAATCTCCCCTTAGTCTATACTTAATGAAGAACCCAATATATAGTGCAAATGCTACTTTAGTTCATGCCACAGAATCTCAGCGTGACTTACTGCAAATGGTAAAATCCTCTGTACAAATACTGAGCAATTAAATACCAGGTGTTATATCCTTGACAGAGAAGTCTGCTATATGTAGATAAAAATCACTTTTATACAGTGCTGAATATAATCTTCTGCATTTTTCACCTCACTGACTTCAAAAGGGAAAAAATAATTTGTATCTTCAGCACGATGTAACACACTTCCTATCTGTCATGGTTAGCAAGGAGTTGCTTTTGCATGGTAACAGGGGGAACAGGTTGCAGTGAAGATCCGGTAGAAAGTTTTTGGACTTTCCCCCCAGCTCCAGGGTTCAGACCCATCCCCCGGCCCGACTGGGCCAATCTGGCGCCTCTGCGATCACTATTTGGGACGGGAATTTAAGGTGCTTGCAGGAGGTGTAAGAGTGGTACAAGATGGAGGCAACCATGCGGACCCCACAGTCGGAGAAGGAGGAAGGAAGGAGGAGCACCAGACCACAGACCCCTCCGCAAGCCGTGGTGAGAACACAACTGTACCCCTGCAACCTATGGATGGCAATGGCAGGCCTGAGAGCCAGCAGCAGCTCCGTGTGAGTGCACCCGGACAGGCTAGAGACTGTGTGAGGAGGCGACCATGGCACAGGCTGTACTGGAGAGCCTGCGGGCTGCAGAGCAGACCCACATGAGAGGCAGAAAGGAGCTGCAGGTGTGTGTGAGGTATCCCACGGACTTGCAGGGAGGACTAGTGCGGAGCTCACCTGCCCTGAGATTAGACAAGCAGCAGAAGCCATCAGGAACAGACTGACTGAAACCCCCACTCCCTGCCCCCCTGTGCCGTTCAAGGAGGATGGAGGTAAAAACACCGGGATCAGGGCTCTGAGCCCGGAAAGAGGGGAGGAGTGGTCTTAAAGCGCTGTCTGGACTCTTCATCTGTGTGCCATTCTGTGTTGGTTTGTTTTGGTTATGTTTTGGGGTTTTATGCTTTAGTTGGTATTAAATTATTTTCAGTTTTCTTCCCCAAGCCGAGTAGCCTGGTCTGTTTTGTCCTGCACCTTAAGCAGCAATTTAGCTCTCCTGCCCTTTAGCAATCCTCAAGTCTTTGGTACTTGAGGCTAATCGTGGTCTTTTGTTCCCTGATGGGCCTAAACCACAACACTACCAAATATCAGCTGTGTTTTACAACTGTTCAGAACTGTTACATTAACAGTTCATATGTGTAAGTACAGAGCAATTGTGTTACCTACAAGCAGTGAGTAGTATCTTAAGAAAGCTGCCCCTTCCTGCCTCCCTCCAAGAAACTACTGCAACATTCCAGTACAAGAGTAAAACTTTTAAATTGACAATTTACAACCAGTAATTTTTGCTGCAAGTATCCTTCATCTACAGAAGAATGTTTTGTCTGTATCTACTGATTACTCAACAGGTCAAGAACCTTAAACAGTTTTTGTTAGTATTTTTAGACCATGAACTCCCTTCCCCCAAAACCTCATTCCTCTGTAGACCTGGAATATTTTGCAACATAGGTAATTATTTAATGCAATACGCCATTTTGGCTGCCATGAGTCAGCAGAAATTGTAATGCTAGATAATACAAGAAATCTCAGCACTGACTTAAAACTGAACACATCTTGCCAAAAATGCAATTTTTGAGTGCCTTGTTTCTTAAAAAAAAAAAAAAATGTTCAGGAGCCAAACTCACATACACAGGTGTGAATTTTTTTACTAACATTGAATGTGCATCTTAGAAGGCTATTGTGGCACTAGTCTTTTTTCTTGATATGCTCTTGAGAGCATATTCAAAAAGCATCCTTCATAATCGTCTAAGCCTCCATGACCATCACCACAAGAGCAGACGCTGAGTTACAAAGTAAAACAAACCATCAGCTTCTGTTAAAGTCACCAGTTCTATGAAGTGTTACTCTGTAAACATACCTGGCTCAGTCTCTGGTTTTGGTGTTACTTTTTCTTCTCTTGAAAGGCTCATTTCTGTCATTTGCTGTGTTACAGGCAAAGTGGTGACAGGCACATTTCTGTTTAAGTACCGCAAAACACATAATTAACATTAGTTTTGCATTCATAATGCAAGCTTAAACTGTCCAGATGCACTAATAAACTATTTGTTCAATTAGTATTGATACTTATTCCTGTCCTTTACTACCTTCAAAACACATTTTCAACTCTATTTTAGTTTCTCTAGAAGAAAACAGGCAAATCTGTAGCAAATATTTCTCCAGATAAATCAAAACTATTTTAGATGTAGCAGAAATAACACCAAATATTTCAATCGGTTCTCGTTTACACAGATTCATAAAGCATCGTCAGGCAGACCATCCCTTTTTCCTCTGCACAGGCTCACTGCAATAGGGCAGGATTGCTGCAGGCTTTCAGATTGCTGCACACTCACAGCTCATTCAAACCTTGAAGCAATACCTTCATCTTACCTTGATTTTTCAGATGTGCTGCCAGCAGCACCTTCACAGTTGTTTAAGCTACTGTCTGCTCTCTGTACAGATGCAGAGTCTGAGGTAGGACTGTTTGAACCACTGGCTGTTCCTACAGAACAATAATTTCACAAGTTAGTTATGAACAAACTGTAGAATACACTTTAGTCAAATAGTCTCACATATAGCTGTGCACTGTCCGCATACAATCTGCACTGACATTGCACAGTAATTCTTCTTAAAGACAAGCTGTACTGTTAAGAACCAAAAACAGAGAATGTATAAGATTATGCTAACAGAGGAAGTTACGTGGGAAAACGAGTTACAGCTGAATGTCAAGTGGACCAGAACATATTACAGAGAAATGTATTTTTACAGTTACTATGATTTAAAACAGCATTCTCTTTGATACTTAATGTTTTGTTTAGCATATAGCTTTCAAAAGTGCTCCTGAAAAACATTTTGGGACTCCTTGTAATCTTCTGTGTGGTTTGTATTTTAAAAAGCAACAAAAACAACCCCATGCACCCTTACCCATTGGGCTGATTCTATCACTATTCTGCTGTCGCTGAAGATGCTCTTTGTAGCAAGCAGAACACATTCCATTTGTCCTAGGATTGCCATAAAATCCACATCCTGTACTACACAGCATGGGACCTGGGGTCTGGTTTGTCTCTTGAGTCATCTTGATGCTGTAAATAAAACCAAGAACCGCATTAGGAGCTGGCACATCACCAAAATCAATTACAGGATTATGGAACTAAAGTATGCACGCCCTGCCCCTCAAAAGTGGTATCAGCATTCTTAAAAAGGGTTATATGGATGTTAATATATTGCTCAATACTGCAATTGTACCACTAAACAGCACCATTATGAACCTTTAAGAGAAGAAGTGTCGTCATGCTCATGCTGAGAAATAACGTACTTGTTGGGAACTTCACTGCACATGCAGGTTGTGACCAAGTTCAATCTGACAGTCAAAAAAATCCCTTTATTAGCAGGCTCTGAGCGCTATCAATTTGAGGGATATGCAAAATAAGCAAGACCAAGTTCATATCTACTAAACAGTTCTGGCAAATAACATTGGTTATTTCCCCCCACCTCCTTCTTCAGTAATGTTGATCTTGCATCATTTTGATACTAATTTTACTAATGGCAGCTCCTACTCTCACCATGCATTTGTCAAACAATAAAAATCCCTGAGGTCTTGGCAGCAGCCGTTTAAAGTCTGTACTCCTATCTTTAGAAAAACTTTCCAAAACAAAATAGTGAGCACAGCTTAAATTGTGTATGAAATTCACTGGCAACAACATGTTTACAACAGGACTAGCCCTTCAACCTCGAAGGTAGACATTTCTGAAGTAACTGTAGACTGGGTCTTCACTCTTTCAAGAGGAACAAGATTAACAACTTTGTGCTGTTGAACATTCTATTACACAGCCTGCACATTAAAAAAAAAGAAACGTGGTCATTTAAATCCTTTGTCTTCATAAAGTTATAGCAAGACTTCTGAGCCTCCCTAATGCAGATAATACTAACTCTAGTACTAACTCTAGGTTAGTAGAAAAACTGAACAGCAACCAAATCCTTGATTCTCAAGAGCAGTAAAACTGGAAGACAGTATTCAAGCAATCTGCTACAAATTGAGGACATGTTAAGAATATTGCACTTCTCTTCCCAAAATTTAAATTAGTAGCAGTGATGTATGTAACACCTGGAGATATTTTAGCTTAATTCTAGATTGCTGTCTTCCTATTCAGCAACAGTCACAGTAAGAGATATTTGACTGGTGAGGCTTTGGGAGAAGTAAAAAAAATGCTGAAAACAAATCCATTAAGGTATAAAGAGAAATACTTCTTTTAATTAAGAAATACCACACTGCTAGTGATAAACTTATATTTCACTAGAACGACAATTGCAACTGACAGCTGCCTTTGTCTAGTTAACTTTCTAGGATTAAAGTAAACAAAAAGCAGGAAAAGGTACACAAGCAAAATTCATCTGTAGCTGCTCACGGGACCTCATTTTCCAGGTATAAACAACTGCAGGACTACAAAACAGCATCACACCTCAGCTTCACACACCCATACAGTTTCAAAGCTACATACACCAGCCAAGGGAGTTGGAAGAAGCCATGAACCACCTCGAGAAGTCTAAAAATCCCTCTTGTTGTCTATATTGTAGACCTATGTCTATGTCATACAACAAATGAAGACTGTAATTCTGCCCTTTTATTAGGCAGCTGAAAGCTCAAAGCGCTATCAAACACACTGCCATGATCAATCTCAACCAACGTGCTCCACTTCCAGATTAGCATGCTGCCATTCACCAGTTACTAAAATCTAGCTTTAGGTGCTAATGCTGGTATTAACCTCCAACAAACCAGAGCCTCCGCAGCTCCTTTGTCAGCACATTCTTCCACTACTGGAAATGCATGCCCCCAACTGAAAGGTCAAGTCGCTGCTAGCCCACGTGTAAGAAGCCGTGCTTTTTCACCCTTCGCAAAGTGCCTCGGATGTCACCTGCTTCACCATGGCTGCTCCCTGCCCTGTGCCCCTGGGCACGCCGACAGGCACATGAGCCCTTCCTCGCTGCCTGGGTCCTTCCTCCTTCCATACAATGGTAGGGGCTGGAAGGGACCTTCAGAGACCATCTAGTCCAACTTCCCCCCCGCCCCGCTAAGGCAGGTCCACCTAACATCAGGTCGCATGTGAATGTGTCCAGGTGGAAAACCTCCAGAGGAGACTCCACGCACTCCCTGGGCAGCCTGCGCCAGGGCTCCCTCACCCTCACAGTAAAATAGGGTTTTTCCTTATGTTTAAACGTGACTTTTTGTGTTCCAGGTTCTTCTCATTACGCATTCTGTCACCGGATACAATAGAAAAGAAGTGATGCCCCAACCTCCTGACATCCACCATTTAGGTCTCCAGGCAGTCTCCTCTGACCCAGACCCAACAGCCCCAGTTCCCGCTGTCAGGTGGCTAGGATACGACGGGCGTGGGGCCGGGTTCAGCCCCAGGGTACCACGTCCCGCGCGGCTCAATCCCGATAGCTCTGGCCTCGCCGGCGGGGGACCGGGGAGCCAGGATGCTGAAACTCGGCCCGGAAAACGCAGCAGCACCAGCCGTGCTCGCTGACAGTTGGCGTGGAGGGACGGCAGCATGTCATCAGGGGCCTAGCGGGCTGCTGCGGGTTCGCAGATGCAGCCGGCGGTCTTGGGGATGGAGCGGGTAAATCCAACCTACTCCGCTTTACAGCGACGGAAAGAGAGAAGATAAAACAAAACAAAACAAAAAAAGGGTCTCGTTCTACCACCAGCCGGAGGAGGTCTTAACTTCAGGGGATGCTCCTGCTCAGCCTCGAGACCTCCCGACACAAAAAGGAGCCCTTTCCAAGTCGGCTTGCTCGCTTCGGCTGCGGTTCACGCCACTCATCCTCGCCGTTACCGGCGGAACTGCCGCTGCTCCCGCCGGGACAGGGACCGATCCCACGTTTTAGGGTAACGGCAGAAATAAAAGCCCATCAGTCACAGAACCCGGGAACTGCGTCAGCGGCGGGCTTGCCGACCTAGGTAACCACCCATCTCGACGTCCTCCTTTCAGAGAGGGGTTAGAATTAAAACAAAAACCCAGCGACAAAAGAAAAGAAGGGTTCGCTGAGGCTTCTCGGGGAGCTCGCCCCGGCACGGCCGCGTTCGGAAGGGGAGCGGCGGGGCGAAGGGGGTCGAAAGGGAGAAGGCGGATCGGTACCGGGCGAGTACCGGGAGGGTGAAGCCCGGTTAGGCGGCTCAGACAAAGGGGCAGCCGCTGCCAAGCGCCCGCGGCGCGGTACGCCTGAATCGCACCCCCCCCCCCCCCAACACCGGAACACAAAAGACACAGAGGCTGCCGGGCAAAGGAGCAGCGACGGCGGGTGCCCAGCTGGAGCGGCGGGGCCGGGCCTCTCCTCGCAAACCCCTGAGTCACCGCCCGGCCGGGCCGGCACCGGGCCCCGCTGCCGCTGCCGCTGCCGCCGGCCCCGCCGCCGCCGGCTAGGGAAACCTTATTGTCTCGCCGCCGGCGCTGTCCCGCACCAGTCACCTTCCCCCGCGCCGGGAGCCGGGCAGGAGGAGGCCGCCAGGTGAGGCGGAGGAGGCCCGGGCGTTCTCGGCGCCGAGGAACCCAGCCCAGTCCGCTGCCATCGTCTACCTGTTACCGACGGCGGTCGGAAACCCCGCGGCGGGCGTCGGAGAAGGCGCCGCGGCTGCCTGCGGGGTGCCGCGGGGCGAGCGGAGGCGGGGCGCGCGGGGCTGCCCGCACTGCCTCCGCTTCTCTCCTTTGTTCCCGCAGCGGCAGCTGCTGCCGTAGCAGCGGCGGCACGAGGAGAGACGAGCCGCGCGCGGGGGGCGGGCGTCCGAAAGGCGCGGGAGGGAGCGGGGCAAGGAGGAGGACGAGGACGAGGAGGAGGAGGAGGAGGAAGAAGAAGAAGAAGCCCTGCCCACTCGCTGGCTCCTCCTCCTCTTCCTCCCGTCCGCAGCATTCCGCCGGGACATGCCGCGCTGCCGCCTGGCGGCAGAGAGGGGGTGGGAGAAAGGACGCCACACGGCCTTGGCGGCCGCGCACAC
>WBNH01010079.1:0-42755 GCA_013401255.1 Urocolius indicus
TCTCACGAGGGCAGAATAGAAGGAGAGGAGAAGTTCTCTTGACCTACTGCCTACATCCTTTCTAATATACCCCAGGATGCCACTGGCCTTCTTGGCCATGAGGGCACATTGCTGGCTCATGCTCATCCTGCTGTCCAACAGGACCTCCAGGTCCCTTTCACCTGTACTTGTCTCTAACAGTTCATTCTCCAACCTGTACTGGTACATGGGGTTATTCTTTCCCAGATGCAAGACTCTATACTTGCCCTTGTTGAATTTCATTAGATTTCTCCTTGTCCAACTCTCCAGCCTGTCCAGGTCTCTTTGAATGGCAGCACAGATGTCTGGTGTGCCAGCCACTCCCCCCCAATTTCGTATCCTCAGCAAACTTGCTTTCCTCTGTTTCCTCATCAAGGTCATTAATGAATATATTGAACAGTACTGGTCCCAGCACTGATCCCTGAGGGACTTCAATAGATACACACTGCCAACTAGACCCTGCCTCATTGATCACAACTCCCTGCCTTTTTTCCTTCAACCAGTTAACAATCCACCTCACTACCTGATCATCCAGCCCACACTTTTTTTNCTGACCAATCTGTAGTTCCCCAGGTTCTCCTTCATGCCCATTTTGAAGACTGGAGTGACATTTGCTTTCCTCAGGCACCTCTCCTGTTCTTCACAACTTACTAAAGATGATGGAAACTGGTCTAGCAATGACTTTTGACAGCTCCCTCAGCACCCATGGGTGCATTGCATCAGGGCCCATGAATTCATGTACATCCATATTGCTCAACTGATCCTTAACCCAGTCCTCATCAACGAAACAAAAGTCCTCCTTTAACCTGACTTCCTTTTGAATCTGGGGCTCCTGAGGACAGTTTCCAGCAGTATAGACAGAGGCAAAGAAGGCATCCAGTAGCTCTGCCTTCTCTGTATCCTCTGTCACCAGGGCATCCATCTTGTTCAACAGTGGGCCTACATTGCCTCTAGTGTTAGTTTTATCTGCAATGTATTGGAAGAAGCCCTTCTTGTTATCCTTGACCTCCCTTGCAAGACACAACTCCAATGAGGCCTTAGTTTTCCTAGTTGCCTCCCTACATCCTCTGACAACAGCCTATATTAATTCCAAGTGGCCATCTCTTCCTTCCATGATCTATAGACTCTCTTCTTCCACTTGAGTTTGCCCAACAGTTCCCTGTTTAACCATGTGGGTCTCCTGGCTCCTTTTCTTGATTCGCTACCTGCTGGGATGCTCTGATCCTGAGCTTGGAAAAAGTGATCCTTGAATACAGACCGACTATCTCAGGCCCCTTTGTCCTCTAATATCCTGTCCCACGAGATGTCCTCTAGCAATTGCTTCAAAAGGCCAAAGTTGGCTCTGCTAAAGTCCAGGATTGTGATCCTGCTTGATATTCTGTTCCTACCGTACAAGATCCTGATCTTCACCATCTCATGGTTGCTGCAGCCAAGGCAGCAACCTTTACCATCTCAACCAGGCTCTGCTTGCTCATGAGTACAAGATCTAGCAGTGCTCCTCTCCTAGTTGGCACATCTACCATTTGCACCAACAAGTTATCATTGATGCACCGAAGGAACCTCCTGGACTGTAAGTGGCTAGCTGTGTAGGTCTTCCAGCAGATGTCTGGGTAGTTGAAATTCCCCATGAGAACCAGGGCATGTGGTTTTGGGGCTGCTCCCAGCTGCATGTAGAAGGACTCACAAACTTCCCCAGTCCAATCAAGTGGCCTGTAATAGACACCAACGACAGTGTCACATATGCTAGGCTGCCCTTTAATTCTCTCAACTTGCCGTTCATCCTCACCTGGACATAATTCAGTACATTCCAGCTGCTCTCTCACATAAAGAGCAACTCTACTACCTCACCTTATTGGCCTGTCTTTCCTAAAAAGGACGTAGCCCTCCATGACCACATTTCAGTCACGTGAGCTGTCCCACCATGTCTCTGCAACTGCCACCAGATCATAACCCCTTGTCCGTACACAGACTTTCAACTCCTGTTTTTTTCTCCATGCTACATGCATTGGTGTACAGCCATCTGAAGAAGGAAGCCTATCATGAAGGATTTACTCCCGACACTGGCTTGCCCCCCTTAGACTCAACTCTAGTGGGCCTGGTTTTATCCCATTCCTCCTTCAAAACTAGTTTAAAGCCCTTTCTATGACCTTTCTGGGACCTTTTAGCAACAATTTTTAAAACAGAGAATGTAATTATCCCACTCTATTTAGGCCTAGCAAATCCAGAACTGAAGCTGTGTGTTCAGTTCAAGGCATTGCATTAGTTACACAGAAAAAAAAAGATCAGAGAAGAGCACAAAGAAAATTTTGGAAAGGTAACTTTGGAAGCACTGTTTGAAGAACTCATCATTTTCAGAGAAAATTGAAGGAAGTATATGCTACCAAAGAATGCTTATCAGTCTTTTATCATGGAGTATCAATAATTAACTAATTAGAAGAAATAATTGAAGAAGAATGTAAGAAAATTGTTTCAAATAAACAAAGGACTTAGCTCATAGGAGAATATCTCTGATGGTATTATAGCATAAAGAATAGGGTTCTGGAAAGGTTGTGAAATCTATACTAAAAATGTTGCAGGTCTGTTTTGTTGGTTTTTTTTTTTTTTTAGAGATTACCCACATAATACCCCCTAAAGTGACATTTTAAATGAAAAAGATTAGAAGATTTTGCTCTCCCTGAAAGTCATGCTGCTTTTGTGCCTGAGCTCCTGGGTGTGTAATTGCTAAGCCTTATCTTTTGCTCTCATTGTAAAACTGTGGTACAGCTGCTCTTCACCAGTACCCACCAAAGTGAACTGCTCGTGGGCATTACCAGGGATGCTGGTGTCTCATCTGAGCTAGGCCATCTGCAGCTGAGTGGTGGAAATGTGTTAGATTCACACAGGAGTGCTTTGTAAAACAGACAAACGCTCAGCTAGAAAAGAAGCCTGACAGTTTGAAGAATGTAAGAGTTTATGTTCTTGCAGTTCTGCAAAACTGCAAGAGAGACCCTAACGGGCTGTCTGCTCCCCTCCTCCCCTGTCCCCACAGAGTGGCTGATCATCGTAGCTGCGCTTGTGGCATTGGCGCTGATTCTTGCTGTGTGCATCGCGGTGAACAGCCGCAGAAGGTAAGGCACACCCTTTGCTTTTTCATGATATGCTGCCCTCGCTGTGGCCTTCATCAAAGCTTTGTGAAGGAGCAGAGCAGCATAACACAGGAAAGAGGTTCCTCTGTGAAGGGTCCAGGTCCCACATGGGCCTCTACACTTGTGGGGAACCAGGAACTGACAGGAAGTCAGTAGCTCTATAAACCGTTTGGTCTTTCCTTAAAGATGGGAACTAATTGCATATGGATCCCAGAGAATTAATTATTCTATACCCATTATATATTAATAGGAAAATCCGGTCCACTGAGAGTGAAAACTATGTGAGGTGGACATAGACATTAGCAACCACAGGGTGAGCTGAGGATAATCCTCCACCAGTAACAACGGCCTCTGTGTACAGTGTGAAGATCTGTGTTAGACAACTGCTGCCACAGGATTAACTTGTTCCTTCCAAACAAAAGGCAGTATCACAGCTGGCAGTCACAGGGACATACTCTAACATGTCTGTCAGAGCATTCAGTAGCTTTATTTACTCCCCTTTACAGAAGCAGCTGAGGAACAAAAAGTTGCAGTGATCTGTGTACAGTTAGCCAGGAAATTTTTAAAACTTCTAGGCTAAAGGATAGGCTATGATGTTCTTGACTCTCTTTTCTCTGAGAGTTCTTCTCAAGTTACTTCTCAGTTGTCTTAAACAGCTTTTTGCTACTTGAATGCTCAACCCTTTAATAGAGTAACCATTTTCCACTTGGATGTTGACTGCAACCTTTTCTTGTCAGAGTAACCCTGTAATACATGGAGAGTTTTTTTTCAGGAAGCAGTGAGCAAATTTTTTCCAGGTCTGCTGGTTGCAGGAAAGCAGGTGTCAGTGCTCCTGTGAAATAGTGTCAAGCTCAAGCATGGCATGGGTGCCAGAGTGAAGTTCTGCCTCCATGCTGAGGTGGCAAACAAGGCAGCCTCTGCCCGGAACACAGAAGGCTTCCATGAGACAAAACAGTACAAACCAAATACCAAATTGTCAGACAGAGTAAAGTGACACAGTTTTGTTGAAGTCAATGGTGAGCTTGGTATTTTTTGCCTGATGACTTGTATCCACAGTATTATTAGAGACTTACTGAAATAGGAAAGCTGTCAAGCATATGGTGAGGCAGAAAATTCTAACTACTGTAGTCTTCCTGTGAAGTGGCTCTGGAGTTACAGAGTCTGGAATCAATGGCTTCTTGATTCATCCGTTACTCTGTTATGCCTTTAAAAGTAGAGACTGCCATCATCTCCTCCCTCTTAACCCAGAGCCACCATAGGAACAGACAAACCAGACCTCTATGGCCAATTACAGATTGAATCCAACAAGAAACGAAATGATAACTCAGAGCTCTAAATGATGCCCTAGGTATTTGTTAATGGAAAACATGCCTTTTACTGAGGGCTTCTGTGCAGCTGGGAGGGACTCAGGTATCAGTGGGTGTTTTCAAAAATAAAATATACAACATGGGGAAACTTCCCACTTTGCCTGATGTAAGTGTGCACAGGCGTTTCCAAGCACCTTTTCCTAAATATTGACTTTCAGGGTGGTTTTTTTTTTTTCTCATCTCTGTTAGTCTCAATTTCTAGTACTCCTTTTCCTTTTATTCCTTTCTAGGTGTGGGCAAAAGAAAAAGTTGGTGATTAACAATGGCAAAGGAGCAGTGGAGGACAGAAAGACAAGCGGGTTAAATGGAGACGCCAGCAAATCACAAGAAATGGTGCACTTGGTTCATAAAGAGCAGTCAAACGACCAAACGGGAGCATGTGATGAGTTCCTGACCGTTAATGAAACGCAGAACCATCAGGACCTTGACATGAAGAGTGGAGTGTAATGATTACTAAGCTGCCAAGCAGATGAGAGCTGGGGAAAAGAAAATGACATGAAACTGGGACAGGAATTCACAGATGCACTGTGCTACTGATGTCTTCTCAACAAAATTAAACATAAGTTTTATTCATTTTTTAATCACTTTAAAACGATGCCTGAGTTACAAAATGGATGTTTGCTTTCCAAAATAAGCCCCCAAGAGCTGCAAAATGTTTTCAGTTCCCAGTTCTGACACAGAGGACACTTGCTGTGTCCTGGGTGGTAGGAGGGTCACAAGCTGATGTCATTGCTTCCCAGCAGGAGGGTCTCTGTTGTGCAGGGGTATTAGAGTATCCACTCACTCTGCCTCACAAGGATTTAAGGTAACTACAGTAGCTGTAGTACAAGAGTAAGTGAGGAACAAATGTCAAGAGCAAAAGTAAAATTTACACCAAAAAGGTCTCCTATACATTGCCTAAAGCATCAGAATCCTTCAGAAAAGCCTTCCAGCCAGGAGTAGCAGTAGGTGCATTCAGAGTCTGCCAGTATGAACAAAAAGTGACATTTAATAATGATTTATGGTGCAGTTTGCAATGAGAGAAATTGAGAAGGACAAAATCTATTTATCTCTATTTTTAATGTCTATGGGCATACAGCAAGTTGTCTTAATGGGGTGGGGGGAGGGATAAAGAGACTAAAACATGAGCTGATGCATAATAAATGTTAATATTTTATTACCCTAACAATCTGTATAGTTATCCTTGAATTTCTGAGGTGTTCGTTGCTCTTCCCCCTCCTTCTTTCACTGATCACAGTGTGGGCATGTTTTAAATGAGCCTTTTTAAACGAGTAAGGATACTGAATAAAACAAAATTACTCCAGCTCTATCACACATGCACAAATCAAGCAATTTGAGATGATTAGGAAAGATGACAGTATTTTATTCCTGAAGATTAGGTCACTATCTTCTGCTGCTCCGTTTCACATAGGAGATGCTGAGCCCAGTAAAACCTGTTTCCCCCATAACTATTAACGTTACACCCATTTGCTGATATTTTAAAAGTTGCCTTTTTTTACTATCTCACTCACTTCCTCTGAAGTCTATCTCATCCTTGATCTCTCCTCTGCTTTTTGAATACACCAAAAGAAACATTGCTTGCTTATTGGTACCAGGAGTTCAAATTCTACAGAAGAGATCAAAGAAAATGAGAGGAAACTCTCCCAGCCGTGTAACATAGTAAAGTAGCTACAGCTGCATTGTTATATGCTTTTGTTTTGTCTTTATGTGTCTGCTTGTTATGTAAAGTATTTGTATTAAGCTATGATGCTGTGCATTATATTGATATGGATTGTCAGAAAGAAGATTATTTACCAGCAGTGGTCTGCGCCATTTTTGAGAAAGTGTATTGAAAAGGAAGGGAGATGATAACTGAGCTGCCTCAAGAAAATGCAAGTAAGAGCAACCTCAGGTGATGGTGGTCTATGTGGGTTATGGAACGGGGAATGTCCTGGAGTGGCGTTATCCCAGTGTTCGTGTTCGCTGACCATAGCACCTGCCTTTGCAGCTGTTCTGCTGTGACTTTATGTTCTCCATCTAAAGCAATCTTGAGGATGAGTACTCTGCTGGCTAAATGCTAACCTTAGCTAGCACTTGTCTTTACTGGAACATAGAGCACAAGACTGTAGATCATATTTCCCAGCCACAGCCCTCCAGCAATTTCCCACGTCTTTTGTCGAGGTGCTCAGTGTCCTGGGGTCTGCAGGCAGATCTCCTCGGGGGCAATTTATACCTGGGTAGCAGGTCCCAAGGCTTGGTGTGATTGATCTTAAAGTACACATAGGCTGTTTTCTGACTTCATGTTGGTCAGCGTGTTTTAGCTGTTCACACAGACTGAAGCTAATGAGGTCAAAGGGATCTACACACAATCAGTCCATTGCCAAACTGAACAGTGTAGTGGAAAGCCTGTTGGTTCTGTGCATTGATTTTTGTTTAATTCCTGTAAAGTTCTTAAGTAAGATTTCCTATTTGTCAGATCAAAATGATCTATCAAACTGGTGTTATGTACTCATTTCACTGAGTATGGAGATCCAGGGTAAGAATGATTCATCTCTTTAAACATGAACTGAATATAGATCTCAGTCAAGAGGAGATATTTTGTTTTCTGAAAGCTAAGTTTTTCTTCAAAATAAGAAAGAAAAAGGCTGTGGCATGTTATTCATCTCCCTGTTCAGATGTTTAATGGAGAAATCCACAAGCTGCTTCCTAATTTGCCTGGTGTTCAGTAGCTATAAATGCACAGACAATGCTGGTTGGCTTCTTTCTGTATTTTTAAATAGGGAGATGCTCAAATTCTCTTTACAGAGGCAATGCCATTTTTTTATATATGCTGATCCATTTTAGATTATGTCCTGTGATATGTGTAATTAAGTTTCATTACAGTTTCAAAACTAGATGGTTGTTTTTTCATACATGTGTAATATAGTACTTATTTTTATTAATCTTAGTTTTATTATTTGAGGGGTCATGTATGTATTTTTTATATAAAGCACTTGATATATTTGCCTATTTATTTAACAGATTAATCAGAATGAAAGAAAATATCGTCTCTAAATTGTAATTAGAAATAATATTGCAAAACCCACATTGAACTGTAAAATAATATTCCAGAAATAAACTTGATTCCACATGGAGGATAAAACGGACGACTCTTCCTGGCTCACTGAACCAAAGGCATTGGGAGAGAGCTGCACGATCCAGCCCTTCCTTCAGGGTGCTGACGGACTAACTGGGCCTTAGTCTACCCTTGGTGGCTGGTAAGAATGAGGAGCTCTCCTAAAAATGCTGAGGAGACCAGGCTGGACCAGGAGCAGCCCCTGTGATTAGTTCGTGTTATTGTTTTGCCTTGAATGGTTTTAAATCACTGTAATCCCGAGCACCTCTCTCATGGAAAAACTGTCTAAAGAAGTAAACATCTTTAAGAGAGAGATTATAGTTTTTATGAGAACATAAAATCTTCATCAAATAAATTATTGGGAGTGATTGTTTCATCTGCACTTTCTCAAAGATCTTAGAACATTTGATTAAAGCAGAGAAAGGACACGTCCTGTCTCACCACATGGATGTGTAAAATCCACACTATCAGTCCCAAAAAATCATATTTCTGTGCTGTTATTCACCTGATAGGGATGACGTGTAAGTCCTTTGTTAACAGCAACAACAACGACAGCCTTTGTACTAAGTAGTTCGAAGTGTACTGGCTGAAATATTGTTAGGAGACAACTGTCAAGCTCATAGGAGGAACAGTGGGCAAGGGCGGAGGTTGGTGTGTCATCCTGGTTAAGGCTGCTCCTAATCACTCTTTCCATAGATGAAGGAAAGAAATTAAACCCCCTGACAACTATGCTCTGCCTCAGCGTACACAGATGCCAGGATATTTTGTAAGCCAGCAAGCAGTTAATGGGTTTATTTAATGCCACACTAGGCCATTAGCCAATAATTATTTCTTAGCCTTATTAAACAGTTCAAGATACTCGTTGTAAGAGATTTCATTAGTCAAACACAAACCGTCTGAGTAACCACAGTGACTGACCAGTTTTTTTTTTCCATGGAGGGGAAAAGGACAAAAGGGTTCCAGCTGCATGGGAATAGGTGACAAAGCTGTCATTCCTTACAGAAGGCAAGAATTGTGCAAAGGTGTTTTGGGAGTGGAAGTTTCAGGGAACTGGGGATGGAGGGAGGATGTAGTCACTGGGAAAGGAAGCAAAGGGAGAGTGAAACTTCTGTGCTAGTACTGGGAAAGTCCCTTTAACACCCCCAGGATTTTGGCACTTGAATGTTTCACAGC
Organism: Urocolius indicus; assembly: GCA_013401255.1. NCBI lineage: Eukaryota > Metazoa > Chordata > Aves > Coliiformes > Coliidae > Urocolius > Urocolius indicus. The sequence goes on from WBNH01010079.1 coordinate 8,778, forward strand.
TCAGAGAAGTAAAAAAGAAGTGGCCTTTTCCTATGAATCTCCCCACCTCCAAGTCAGCCTCTATATTCACCACCTCATTTGCAAACTGATATTCAATATTTTTCCTCTGAGAGTTTATTTCTTACTATTATGATGCCATGCTGCGTGTGGTGCCTATCATCACCATGCTGAGAGAGAGCAAGCAGCTGTGGCCATGGAAAACGAGAGGCAAAACACAAATATAGCAAAGAGGAGTAACAGTCTCTTTTGTACAGCACAGGAGATGTACTTTTTGTCTTCACAAACTCACATATTTGGAATAAGATTAACAACAGCAAGAGTTTGAGATCATTTCTCTTCTTGCTCATCTTCCTGTTTTTGAAGAACAAAGCTTCACACAGGTCAGATCTGCTGCTGCACAAGTTTGTGAAAAGCTGAAACTGAAGCAGCAGATCCCTCATCAAAGCAGCCCTCCTGACCTCAAGGAAGCTGCTTCTTGTTAAGGTGCAAGTGAAGCAAGAGCTTTACATGTGCTTTAAACACAGCTGCCTTTCCATTTTGTCTGGACAATCCCAGAGAGCATCAGAAAGGTTTTGTCTGAGAGACAGCTTCAAAGAAGCTCAGACTTTGTATTAAAACGTAATCTACAGGCAAAAGGGGATTGGATTGAACAGGTGGCTGGATGAAACTCTCTTTCATACATTCTCTGCCACACAAATCTGTGCATTAAACACTGATGTGAATGTCATTAATTTTGTGTTTTCTTTCAGAAAAAAAGGAACAAGGAAAAGAGAAGATGTTTTGGATCAAAACAAGTGTACAAAGACAGTCAAGTGAGAAGATGACTTCTATTTGTTTTCAGGAATAGACATAGTTTTAGCTGGTTTAATATCCCAGATAGAAGGCTCAGCTGTGAAAAAAAAAAAAAAACACTTTTTTGGGGGAGGAAGATCCACCATGCCTAATACACAACACAGCTTTCCCTTTGTACTAAAATGAAATCCTTACAAATAATTTATTTCCCATTGGAAAAAAAAAAATGTGTGTCAATTTACAGTAAAATAGGATTGAAGTCAAACAAGGTCTGACGTAAATTCAAGTGCATCTGTCAGAAAACCCTCAAGCGTTTTTTGAATATTTGGGAAAAGTCTCACTCTGAAACACTTACTTAACTCAACTTTAGCTCAGCAGCATCTTCTGGTGCTGAAGCTGAGACAAGAGGTTGCCTTGTGAGTGATGCCAAAGGCACAGCTGAAATGGGGGACGTGTAGGCTGGTGGTGGGAAATCAGCATCTGGCTCACAGGCAGTGGAATCTCTGTGCAGCAAACAGGTTCCAGGTTTGCTGAGAGTCCTTCAGCCTCCCAGAGCAGCCCAGGATGGAGGAGGATGCAGTGAGGCATTTTGCACCTCCTCTCCAGAGACTGTCATTTCTTTTTCCTGCACTTGAGCCTCAGGCAATTGTGTCAGGAGGACGCCAATTGTAACACCACCTGCCAGTCCCATTCTGCAGTATATAAATAGTTTGGTTGCAGCAGTGTGTTTCTTTTAAGTCTAAATGTACCGGCAAGTCATCAGGGTATCTCTCACTTCTGGCATGAAACACTCAAAAGGATTCTTAAATTATTATTATTATTTCATGGCTTAATCTGAAAAAAAAAAAACCACAACTTAGGTCATTGTCAGTGACCACATCTTCCTTGTATGAGTCAAAACTCCACGCTTTCATTTTGCCCAGAACAGAGAGTAATAATCTGGGTATGCTTTGTCCTGTGATCAGATGCTAAATCTCAGGTTTTATTCACCATNAAAAAAAAAAAACACAACTTAGGTCATTGTCAGTGACCACATCTTCCTTGTATGAGTCAAAACTCCACGCTTTCATTTTGCCCAGAACAGAGAGTAATAATCTGGGTATGCTTTGTCCTGTGATCAGATGCTAAATCTCAGGTTTTATTCACCATATTTTATCAGTCTAATCTCTTTAGTGACAAGCAGCTGGTTTAGGCTGCTGCTGCAGATTGCTAGCAGCACCTTACTGTAGCTGGCTCCGAGAGGCAGTTTCCAGCAGCCTTCAGCCTGTAGAGAGAGTTTTTCTAAGATGAGCCCAGTATCCAAGCACAGTGATTCTCAGCTAACAACAACATATCAAGGGAGAGGAAAAAATCTCCTTGTGAGTGCTCTGGACTACAACCATCCATTATATGCCTCACAGCAAATCTCTAGAAAATGTTGGGTTCATTTTGCTTGTTGGATCTACAAATGATTGACTCTTTCATCTCTGTTTAAGCACTGGGAACGCATGTCTAAGCGCTGTCTATCTCTCTGTACCCCAGTGTGCAAGTGTGTGGGGTTTGTTTTCCTACAAAACTGTTTTCCACTCATCCACTGAACTAAGCAAATTTTGATTTGCAGCAGTAGGTCATCAGATTCGCAAGTTTATAGTTACGGGGTACTTTTCTGCAGCTCTTCTGTTCATTCTGTTCTGTTCATTTGCTCTTGAATGTTTCTTTCATTCATCCAGAGAAACTCTGACATGAACTCTAGGTAAGGCTGTTTGTTTGTTCAGCTAGGGACTCAAAATCCAAACTTACCCTTTGTTCAAGAAGGGCAACTTCCCCCTTGAGGTCAGATATAGGTAGTACTGGTAACCTCAGGGAAACAGCAGAATGAATTTTGAGCAAATTTACTAGTCCAGTCCCCCTTTTTTTCCTCTTCCCAGAGCTAGAAGTCAGCTCATGACTATGGGAATGGCAAACGTGTTTCTAGTTCAGTCACAAGTAAGAATGCGCAGCACTCTGAAGGACAAACCCAAGGCTGCCTTCCTAAATGCTCATCCTTGTACTTCAGAAGGACCATAAATGGTGAGAAGCCTCACTCCTCCAGCTCCCATCCCTGCAGGTTTCAGTGGGTGGCAGGCAACTTTGTCGCTTTTCTCTCTGCAAAATGCAGACACGTTTTGCTTATCAGCACGGAACCCGCCTGCCTCGCCAACACCGCCACGGCCACCAGATCCCATCTTGCTGCAGCCACGCTTCCTCCCTGTGCCGCAGCAGCAGCAGCAGCAGCAATGGAGTCTTCTGCTGGGTGCTACCAAGGGAGAGCACAGGTGGCTGCCCATTGAGGCCCAGGCAGAAGACAAAGCCGAGGGAGAAGGCAGGCAGCTGCCCACTGAGGCCCAGGGAGAGAGCAGTTGGCTGCCCACTGAGGCCACACTACTACCCGAGCACTGTGAGCTTTTGCAGGGCTCTGCAGGGCTCAGGACAGCTTCAGCAGGGCCACGGCACTGAGCCCTGACATGGCATTCATATGGTGTCGCAGTGTAAGAGCTTGCATCACTCACATGCACTCAACTGGGTGTCATTTTTAGTGTTTTCCTCCTCAAGCTCTGTGGGCTGGGGCCACCTGTTTCTTTCATATCCTTGTCCTGTTTACGTGCACTACCTAATACAAAAGAGAAGACTGTTTAATGGTTCTCTGCCCATGAACAAAAACTGTTCTCTCGGTTTTTCTCTCATGCCTGAGAGGCAAAACAGAAGCATCTCTTAATATGGGTCAGTGGCTCATGACTCACCATCTTTTGTAGCACCTTACAGCAGATGCTTTCCTGTTAAGAGGGACATATTCCAGATACAAAGACACTCCTGAAATTCTCTTCTTCTCTAAGGCTAAGGACATGAAGAAGGGGGTACACAAGGGTCTTGCTAGAGCTTAAGAGATTCAGCCATTTGGTTATTTATTTTTGAAAGGGACAACCTCATGTAATCATGGGTTGGGTCTTTTTAGGTTATTCTTGCAGGAATATTGCTTTGGAAAAAAAGCAACAGACATAGTATGGAGCCGTTCATTACAAACTCGTTGGCTTGATGTGCAACAGAAGAACAGCCACCTTTTATGGAAGCAATTAGAATGTCCATATGCACATGAAACATGTGAGCGATGGGGAATCCTGAGCTCAACGGACTTCATCGGGGAATTTTATGTCAGCAGCGTGAATTGTTATCAGCAATGCTTGCTGATGAGACCAGACAGGACATTTTTGCTGTGGCAGAAAGCGGCAATGTGGTACAGAAATGGCAGCAGCGCTGGGGCCCCAGATTCATGTCTTGCCCACAGCCTTCCGAGCGCGGCGCTGGGACTCGGTTCGTTACTGACTCAAAGGGCAGGATGCCAGCTGAAGCGCTGCCAAAGCCACTTCCTGCCGTGCCTGGACTTTCTTTAGAAACTACCAAGTGGATGCTGGCTCCAGTTAGATTAGTAAGAAGCCAGCCTAGGGCTGTGCAGGCTGTTAAACCTCACAGCCTGGGTTTCGGTTACGTGTCGCACAACAGCAGTTATGCTATTTCTGTAATATGTGCTATCCTGAGCGTTAAACAGTGCAGCTTTCTCCTTGTACCTGGCAACTGTCAGTACTCTGGGCCACGGTTCATTCCATGAGCGTTTCTTAATTCACTTATTAAGTGGAGTTGGTTTCTTCACAAAGCCCTCCAGGGGTTCAGCTGCAGGCTGTATTTGTTGTTTTTTTCAGAAAGGCTATGAGAAAGAGCTTTCTTTTTAGCAGCCAGGGGAGGGAAGTAGGTTTCAAAAACAGCTGCAACCATTGCATTGCATCCTCCTCCTCTTCTCAACATCTCTTCCCACTTCACTAGACTTTACTGTAGAGAACTGTAGTTTGTGCACCTTGGCCTTTGTGGCAACTGAGCTCAGTTGCAGCTGGCACCCTGAAATATCTGGAGGATGCAGTGAGATTTCTAACAATCTGACAAAGTCGGATCCATCTTCTTTCTCTCCTGCCAGCAGCTTTCAGAACAAGAAGCCCTCTCACATCAGACTGCTTTCTCTAAACTCCTACCCCAAGCATTCCCATAGTGAACTGACATTAAAACTCACAGGTAGAATCCATTAAAATTATGAATCAGCATTTATTGATGATATGTACATAAGGGGTACAACACTTAGTGAAATTCACGACTATTTCCAGTATAGAAAGAATGTCTAGTTTATTTTAGGCATGAAAGTTACAGAAATCAGTTCACACTGTAGGAAAGCATTAAAAGCAAATGACTACCCATCACTGTGAGGAAGATGAAGAGGAAAGGATCTGAATTATAAAAGTAGACCCCATCTACGAGGCGTTAGAGCTACAATATACAAGAACTGAGCCCAGAGCTGGGAGAAACTGCATCATCTGCATTCGTTAGTTTTTAAAGTAATTGTGCTATAGATAATGTACAGAATGTCATTTCAAATTTGAGGGTCTTTCTGGGTGTAAGGAAAAGGCCAACTTCGTGCCTCTTCCTTTTTATCCTTTTTACGTGAAACATGGCAAAGCATTCCAGGTGGTGGCTGGGCAAGGGATGCTGGAACAGCACCCAGCACTGTGGCGTGCAGCTCCTACCGACAGCACCACAGTGGGGCTCACCAGGCAGGACATGCCCCCTGCTTCAGGACTGGTTTTCATCTCTTTCTGCTTACAGGGGATGATAAACACGTTATTTATGGGCCCAAGGTATCTAAGGAATGAAACAGCCTCATCTGACTGTCTCCAGCTCTTTCTGAGCTGCCTTTGGGTTTTGTCCCAGAAAGGTCTTTTTTTCTCACAGATCTGAACTCCAGCCCTGATTTCAGATGTTTGCCACTGACTATATAGTTCATACCTCTGTTTTATGATCAGACAGATCTTTCATAAGTAACAGGCCTGTGCAACAACCGCAGCAGCTTGAGAAGTGTTTAGCTGCTTCATTTCCCACAACTATTAACATCCTTTTTTAACAATGTCAGAAACAGCACACGTCAGGCCATGAGTGTAACTTCTCTTCCCCAGAGACTGTTCTTGCTGGGGGGGATGCAGCAAAGGTTCCTGCTTTGACTCCTGGTGTGGCCTGGGGAGAGTGGGTAGTGCCTGGTGCCTGTGGCCTCACCCCAGCACAGCCTCTGTGGGCCCGGAGGAAGTGACTGGAAGTGACTCGGATGGACTCCACGATGCTGTGACATGACGTGACCAAGGGCCAAGCGATGCACAGAGACAAAAGCAGCCAGGGCATCCAGTGGGAATGCAGGTAGATGGATTTCTCCCTATGCATTGTGCCAGTTTAAACAGTGACTTACCACACCCCTGGTGACAGAAAGTCCCAACATTTCACATGAATGAGAAGGAAACAGAACAGAAACGAATCACTCTAGGTCAGCAGTAAGTAATCCTTAACATTATAATAACTGCATTCATTCACCAGGCAGCAAATCTACTTTGGGATCACTCTCACTAGCTCCCAGGGAACTACATACATGCAGATACTAACACGTACCACACTGGTTAGAGAGCTGAAAACTAAAATATACCATATTTACACTAAGGTGGCTGCATACATGGTTCTGAATGTTATCAGAACAGGACACTCCATCATAGAAAGATAAAGCAGTTACTAAACTGCGGAACCTAATCAGTTGAATGGTCAAAAGGAAACAAACCCAGATTCAGACAAAAAACAGAGCTGAAAAGTTTTAAAAGACAGTCTAATTTCCTACAGAAACACACAGAAACCACTGAAGTGAAATGAAAGCACTGCTACACATGCTAGATACACCATTTCACTGAAATTACGTGTCGATAGCTACATTATCTACCCTAAGTGCAGACAGGCACTGGACATCATGCTTCAACTGGTACATCAGAACGGGTATCAAGAGGGTTTTACAGTTATTAGTACCTCAGAGCTACTCTACTTGCGGTTCCTATGAAGATAATATCTGGTACATCTGATTGAGAACACAAGAAAGAGATTACAAGGGTGTATCGGCTTACTTCCTACACACGTATCTACTGGAAATTCAGTCTCCAAAACCTCAGCAGAATAACATGGCCCCATAGGATTCTGGATAGTTGAAGAGATACCCAGTGTTGGTCACACCAGGACAGCAGCACTTGCTACTCCATGTCTTCTGTATTTTGAATAACAGCCAAAGAGCTAGGAGGCCAAAAAACACTCTTTTTTTGTGGTGTAACTTGTTATCAATAGTTATGTTGATTTCTTTTTATTCCTCTAAAAACAAGTTCCTTGTTAATTAAACAGAAATCATTATAGCCACAGCCTTATTGCCAAAAGCTATTTGCCTAATGGGAACAGATGACCGCAACAGAGGAGCAACTCTCACTTGTCCTGGTCACAAAAGGTTGTTCTCTTCAAAATATCTAAGCAAGCAGGAGGTATTTGTATGGGTGCTACTGAATTACACTGGTCCCATGGTGGTCCTGTTGGTCCCTTTTTGAGAAGTCAAAGGTCAGTGGTTAAATCCTGAACCCTCTCCACAGGTTCCTAACAATACCCTTCTCGCCTACCCAGAGCTCCAGCTTTCAATAAACTGTATTCTGAGTCAGTCAGTTATACATGGTCAGATCCTAAAGGAGAACTAGAGGATTTGGTAAAGGTAATACCAGCAAAAAATGGCAAAGGACAGAGATAATTGCCTTTCCAAAACAGTCAATCCAGAAGATTGCTCGGATTATTATTACAGTGTTCCATAATGAACCGCAGCATTTAAGGACATCTCGAAATTCCTGTTTGCTTCTTGCATTTTGTGCTTTGTTTGCAATTCATCACTAAACACAACACAAAAATAGTTGCTAAAGTTATAAGAAAACTAGTTTTGTTCTAAGGTACAGATCATCTTTAAAGGATTATCCCCCTAACTTACACAGTCACATAGAAAACATCATAAGAAAATATTAGTGTGTCTGTAAAGTACAGATACTAAGTAATTCAGTTCACTGTAGTTTCCAGAGAACAAGTACAAGCCCCTAAAACCTGTATTAATGACTAAATCAGCGTCAAACGTATAATATTTTAACAGTATAAATACATATGCAGCTTTTCCTCATGCATTCTGCAAGCTAGAGTTCACACCAGATCAGAGGATGTGGGATGTATTTAAGAAAGGAGCAGGAGATGTTGGATGGAAGTGTATGCAATTGTCTTTAAGGAGGAAGGACAACCTGCAGTATGCAAGAACTCACATGCCCACACAAAACACCAACATGGAAATCCTACAACCTACAATGACTGCAAAATCACTTTGTAAACACAGTTTGCATACAGTCTTTGAACAACTGTTGGGAAAAAAAACACCCAGACAAATAGAAAAGAATGATAAAAAACCCTGCAGACTACACTATGTATGTACAAAGCAATATACAGGTACCAGCGTGGCATGGTGCTGCCGAGGGCAGCCTACCCCTGCCCCACACTGTGCCACAGGGCAGCATCAGGAACAACTGCAGGGCTCAGCTCTGAAAAGTCAGGCTACAAGGACTGGGCACTCCAGCACCGATCAGCATTGGCTCTGCAGCAGAATGTAGTTAGAAGAAAGAAGGGATCAAAGGTTGGGTGACGTGAGAAATCTCACAAGTCTTCTTGCCTCCTCAAATCCTGCCCGTTGGTTATTCCCTCTTGGACTAGTAGAGACCTACTCGAGGCTCAGTCCTACATGCTAAGTTATTTCAATGTTTGAAGCCCAGGTGTTCCATAAGACTCGTAACTGACACTGCACAACCACCTCATCCATTAGGATTTCTGCCTTGTGCCAGGGAGCCCACTCACACCAGAAGTAAAAGGATGATCAGCACCTCGGCATCAGCAACAGTTGAGCTCATTCATAACAGCAGATTTCAATTTAACACCAACCATGACCAGGAGGAAAAAAAGGTATGAAGGAATGTACAACATACAGAAAATATACAAACAATTGTGCAGCCTGTGCCCAGGCTCTGCTGTGTAGGCTGTGTACTGGCAGCCGTGACTTAGGTGGCCGAGTTGAGACCACGGGGAGACACAGCCTCTGTGTCCAGGTGGGAAGAAAGATCAATGACTTTGGAAGGAATATGCACCAAATACACTGAGTACCATATGTACCAAGTACACTAAATCGTGAGCAAGGACATAATACTGTCAAAACCAACATGTTAGAGCCAAGCAGTTTGTTTGCAGCAGCTGGACCTGCTGCAAGCCTGCGCTTGCTGCTGCATTGCAAGGCTTTTGTTTGTTCATATAATGATGCACAATATCATCTCTCATCTGTTTGTTTGTTTGTTTGTTTGGATGTCTTTTTGCAGTTCTTGAAGCTACACTGTATATATCCTTATCCATATAAAGGAAATTGGGTAAATATTTTTCCTTCAAAGTCATCGATGTGACCGGAGAGAAGAAAACAACTCATCTTTCCGAGAGTGCTTTCTGCTGGTCACCAGAGCTGCTACGGAGTCTTAAATGGTGAGTTACAGCCAAGCTGAATTGTCCCTGTGGACTATACACCATCATAACTAACATGAAAAACATCTAAAATTGTGGCCTTAGAAGTCACAGTAATAAAATCAAGGATAGTCTTCTGGCTCATACAGAACAATTACAGTACATTTTTATAAAGTGCCCTTATTTATCCTTCTGTAAATCAATTCAAAAGCAGCAAGAAATAGACAAATGGAACTTCATTAAATGAGAAACAGTTATACCTTGACACCGCCACGAAAGCCTTCTGAGCCAGGTACTAAAGCTCAGAGGCTTGTTAAAGATGATGACAGAAGTGAGTGTCAGAGGTGAGGTGTAACACCGCCTGTGGTTTGGGGGATTTGCGCGATTGCTGCTGTGTTGCTATAACAAGGCTGCAATAACACAAGCAAAGAAACGAGGAAGCAAAGAAAATCCAGGCAGCTGCCAGGATAAATTTGTTCAAACCCTGTTGCTACAGCTTCTCAGATGAACAGTCTGTTCTTCTGAGTATCTACTGCTGGAAAACTAATGACCCTGGGAGTGATGGAAAAGAAATCAGAAATCTATTTCACTCGTACGTTTTGAAGTGGCATAAAGTTTGGAATTTTGTGTGCTTTGAGGAAGAAATGGAGATCAGCTGTATCTCAGGGAAGAAATGGGGAAAAAATGCCATGATAGTGACCCTTATTTTTGTGCTGAGTTTTAAATTGATAGCATAGAAACACTTAGGGGAAAAAAAAAAAAAGCATCTTGGCAGAAACCTTTCAGATGTGAGAATCAGCATCATTATAAATAACAGTCAGACACTGTTTCCTATGACAGGGTTGTGAAATGACTTATAACTTAACGGTGATGGGAAGGAACTCGGCCTTTCCTGGAAGCCTGTGGCTCCCGTGGATTTCAGTGAGGCTTTCATGTAGTCAGAACATCGTAGGCACAGGCTATACAACAACAAACACTGATTCAAACAGAAGGAGCACATCCCATAACACGGTTCAAATGGCTTACTCCCAACCTAATAGAAGCACCTTTGTATGTAAGGCTCCTGCACATCTCTCACAATGCTGGTGTGGCCTTTGTCTTGTAGGGGAAGCAAGGAAGGAACAAACTCTACAGCCAAGTTCCTCACCCTCTCCTGTAGTTTTAATGTGCAGCATGATTTCGTGTCAGTGAATTAAGCAAATGCCAACCCAGCTTCTTAAATGAATGCTGAAAGCAAAGGCATCAGCAGGTACTTAATTAAGCATGCAATTAGCTGAGTCTTAGCCTGCTCTAGGCTTTTCCAGGGAAGGACATCACAGTTGCACAGACAAGGGTGGGTGGAACTGACAGAGCCGCAAATGAGATGAATGTAGAAAGAAAGGTTCACTTGTTTAAGAACTACACAGAAACCAAATCACTTTCCACCGTGCTTCCCCTCAAACTTAGCCACCCCAGCACTGCAAACAAACAAAACAGATTTGCCAGGTGCAAATGATGCATTGAAGCTCCTGGTGAAACTAAAAAGAGATGGGCCAGAAACCAGCATTGTGAACCCTGTATTAGCTGAAGTGGCCAGTCCCTGGGTTATCGTCTGTTTATTCAGTTAAGTAGCAACCCAATTCTCATGCGGAATGAGCAAATGAAGAAATGCAAGCCAAGAGTGAGTTACATTTTCCCAGAGAAATGGAAAGCTTTTTGATAGTTAAATACAGTGTTGTGCTTGAGTAATGCTCCATTAAACAGTCAGGCTAAAAGCAGAGAAGTATACCAAAAACGTTTATCCTTCTCCCACAACCACACTTAAATAGAGAAATACCATCATAATTATCTTTTGAAATGTCCCTGAGTTACTGTATCTACAAAATTGCTATTTTAAAATCACAGTCTGCTATTCTAGTCCTATCAAAAGACCCAAATTTATCCTCCCTCACGTGGGTGGGGTTTGTCTGACTTCTCATTCTTTCCTCCATCCAATGCAGCATTCTTCAAAGAACAATCCGTCCCAAGTGGGTAACTGTAAGCATATTCTGAGTCTTTCTAAATGTGTAATTTTGTGGTGCTGCTAGTCACATGTTGCTGGCATTCCTATTTGTTTCCAAATACAGTTAAACAGTTTTAAATAACAGCTAGAAGTGTATGGACCAGTTTTCCAAAGCTACTTTCTGGATGAGCAATCAGCGGGGCTGCTCCTAAGCAACTGATACAGTGAGAAGGATGAAAAGTCCTCTCTTGACAGGCGAGTTGTACAGCTATGAGACAGCTCGAGATGGTGGCTGTGAACCAGGGCAAACACTGTGTCATATTCCTGGATATAACTACAAGTCACAGCAAACTCCACCTGATGTGAGCCAGCATCCTCAGAGTCAGCAACCATTTGGGGTTCATACATACTGTCCTGGACACATTCCTGGCACATAGCCCAGGGGTAAGGATGCCCCCCAAATGCAAGCTGGGAGAAGCAGAAGCTGGCTAAAGGTTAACTCTGGACATGCTGTTACCGACAACCCAAGAAAGGAGAAGACAACCTGTCAACCACTTCTCTGAACATCCTAGAATTCCAGCCCTATCAACAAAAAAAGTCCTTAAGAAACTTCAGGAGGCCTCTGGAATAGGTCTCCACCTCAAACACGTTAGAGGCCTGCAGAATCCATAGTGATTCAGTACTTGTTAAATGATTTAGGCCACTTTGCTTACAATTGCAGCCACAGCGCGTGAGCAAGGACAAAAATACAACGTCAAGAAAAATATTCCACCACAACAAATGCTTAATGACAATGGACTTGATCCTGCACATCATTAATCACGTGAGTAGCCTTGGCTGGCTAGGGTCCCTGTGCATTTTTCGAGTGATTTGTATGAATGCAGATGAGCAAAAGCAGATTATTTTTTATATTTTAATATCTCCTACAGAGGCAGATCGCATTCAACAGTTAAATACATTATCCCTGTTTATACCCAAGACAGGTCTTAGCACAGACATGGAATGGCCTATTTCTATAAATGTTTCAGCTCTGTGTTCTGCCATTCCCAAGTTCGTGGTGTGCTCATATTCTGATTCAGTCAGAGAACCTCTGACAGCTTCCATAAAAATCGCACAAAGCTTGTTCTGTGGGTAGAGCCTCCTAAGGCCATGTGGCTCAGCTTTGCTAAAGGACATTGCTAATAGTATCATAGCATTTACCAGCATCTTAAAATTGCTGAGTATAGACAAGCACCTTTAAAAGCACTTTGCAGGGTGCTCATCATGACTGGTATTTCTTCTGACAGGATGAGCAGCTACACTATGTCAGCAAAACACCACCTTGTTAATCCAGATGCCATGTGCTCTAAGAAATGTTTCTCTGACATGAGAGATTCATGCAAATTGTTACTCTGCAAAAGAGAGAGATGTATATCAAACTTACTGGTCTAGACCCTGAAACTCTGGCTCATTCCTCATTCAGTCCTAGCCCTTCCCAAACTCTATTAACTTTATATGGAATTTAGCTTAGCAATGAATCCAGGATTTAGGCATTCTCTGAAATATAACATATTCTTGAAAGAGGACTCTCACTTCATACCAAATGCTGCTGCTGACCACAAAAGCTCTCAGATTTTTTAGAGTAACGGATTCAGAATTTGTTTATAGCTTATTATCAAGTGCCCAATTGTGACATCTGTGATCAATCTTAATAGTACCTCACTCCATTAGTCCCATCCACATGAGGAATCCCTCTGACGTCACTGGAGCAGGGTGAGGAGTAAGGTGCTACCTGCTCTGACGAGGAATGGCACAACTGAACCTGTGATACTCCGTATTTTGAACAACAGGCATAGATTCAGTGAAGGAAGCACAGCTCCTGCAATAATACTGCCTTGTATGATGCATTGTGGTCACAAAACAGCACAGTCTCACCACCACACTCAGGCTGCACCTGCCCTGGGACAGCTGATAACACACCGCATGCATACACAAACCTAAGCTCTTGTCTTGATGCCAAGTGTTAGTTGTACTGATCAAACAAAAAATATCTGCAATTGTTCATTGATTTCCATGCATTAATCTTGCCCTTGGATATAAGCTCAGTTTAAAGTACAACTGGGCACAAAAATAGAGTGCTTGTTATTATCAAAACAAACAAATCTTCACAGACATTCCCAAAAGATATTTCAGCCATACGGTGCTAAACAGATTAGGGATGCCACAAGAGTCACCAGGACACTGGAAGGTTGATGTGGTGTGACCCTGAGTCCCTGCAGTGAGCGGTACTGGCACTTTGATCTTCCCATGTTGCAGCATTTACATTCTCTGTGTCTTGAATGAAAGGGGAGGCGGGTGAGAGCACATTGCACTACACGGAGTATTCACCAGCTGCATCATCCAAACCGTGACACAAGGGAGACAGATGGTTATGGATCATTGCTTGGCAAAGACACTATGATAATTTGATGAGATCTTTTCTAAGTGTCAGTTAAGAAATTAGGTAAGCAGAAATTGTAGATGTTAAATAGGGAAAAAAAAGACAAATCTTCTTTAATTGTGACATCTTTTGCCAGAAGATAGCTTCAAGGCTTATTAAAGATGGAACTAGGAACTCTCTTCCCTTAGTTTTCACGTTTCCAAGGCTCTTCTTCAACAACACTGAAGTCTGCAGATTTGCCATTGGTTGCCAGTGTTACCTGCAAGTAATTATCATCAACAACCGACTTAAAGGCCAAGGCACATGAGTTTTATATGGAAGATCATGATATTTACAGGAATTACATACACCATGTCTTCTTATATATGTAAAATGTATTTATTCAGAATTCCCAGCATTCCCAAACAGTGAAACTTCTGTTTGATTCTTATACTTGCTAAAAAACATTACTAGTAGGAAAAAAGTTCCCTTCTTTTTTTAGCCTTTGTTGTAGGGTAGTATTTTTTTAACAAATGGTTAAGGTTCATCTCCTTTCTGTCTCCTATAGATTTCTCTGGATTATTTCAAAACCAGATTGCTCCTTTTTTAATGTAGAAAGTGGCATTTTTTCAGTGGAATTCTGGAGCAAAGCAGAATATCTGATGCAAGGGCATGCAAAATATGCAGGGCCAGAATAATCATAAAAACTCACCTACAATCGCACCACCTTTAAAGAAACAGAGGAAAAGATACTCTGTGAAAGGATTGTTCATCTTACCACTTATTTCTACACAACTTAGTGAAAGATCTTGACAACAGCCAGATCAAAAAAATATAGTAATACTATGATTGTCTCACACAGAGTACAGCAAAACCTCACTCAGCCCTGTAAAGATATCCCAGGAATCCCTACAGATAAACCCACGCTTTGAGACAGACAGCTCCAGCCAAAGGACTTCAACAATTTAAAAAAAGGTAAATTGTCAATTGAACTTTACAGAGGTGATCTAGAACTTTATCATTATGAGAGAACCTTCCATTTTAATCTAACTCCTTCCTAACTTACCTTGTGAGTTAACATCCTCAGCTTCAAAGGTAAACTTAAAGACAGAGCAGAAATTCCCCATGCTGGATAAACTGGATGCATGGAAGCATTGGGACACGGAAACATGACAAAGTGCACTGATTTTTGAAACAAAGTCAAGCTTTTTCTTAGATAAATGAAAGGGGGACACATGCAAATAAAGGAACAAATAGCTTATTCAGAAAGGGAAATCACACAGAGCCATGTGAAATGTGACCATAAAAAAAAAATACAAAAATCTCATGCAGTAACAACTGTGCTACCCCCTTACAAGCAACTTATTGCAAATATACATCAACCATGCAAAATTATAAACTCCTAGTGTTATTACATGGAATATATTACAGAAAGTAAATAGAAAAGACATGCTAGTAGATTAGGTTTTATAAATCCTGACCAGAGCTGCAGTGAGCTTTTTCACCCACCAGTGCATTTGACAGGAGGAAGAGACGTCTCTTCAGATTTAACTGCCAGCTCTCTTGTAGCCCCACTCTGTTGCTTTTGCTGTTCTAACACTTGAGAGCTGTAGTCCACTTCGATAGGATTCAAATGCTATCCAAATGTTAGCATATATATTCACAGCTTATAAGTACACCATAACCTCACATCCCTTTGGCAGCCTTCAGACAGACAGAGGGACATGACCCACTCTGAGTTGGTCTCGTGTCCAATCTGGCAAACCCTGGCTCTCTCCATCAGGTTAAAAGTGCAAAATGATATTTCAAGCAGAGTAAACCTAAAACAAATGAGAAATAGCTCTAGCTCATAAATACTTGGTCTCAAATGTTAATTAAAGGGCACACTTAGGATAATATGATGCACATTAATCCATGTTTCTGAGGGAAGCCAATGCCTCCAGTGGAGAAACTAAAGGAGAAAAGAAAGTGCACAACTACTGTATCAATGGGCTACTGCTTTCTAGCTTGACTTGGGTCTCTGTGCCAATCTGAGAGACTGGAAGGACATAAAACTATCAATATGCAGTTCCATGAGCCTCAATTCAACTGATATATGGCATCTGAATTCATCTGACACCCACTGAAATCAGTGTAATGTATTACACTGAAAAACTGTTTCCCAAAAGTTCCAAAAGAAGTTAGCTACAAAGTGTGTGTGCATATGTGTGCTTGTTTTTAAATGAAAAAAAAAAAATATCTTTTCTCAAATGAGATTTTTCTTTTCAGGGAGTTTTTTTTCTCTTTTTTTCGCTTCAAAGTTGCATCTCATCTGTGTCCTTTCCTTTCACAGGAAATATAACTTCACGTCCACTTTTAATTTTCAGTAAGTATGTATTTATTCTCTCTCCATTTCAAATGTTTTTCTTTAATTTTGCTCACGGAAAGAAGAGTGGGTCAGAAGGGGAAGGGAAGAGCCATATAGAACAAAATGTTTTCTTTCATTAAAAAAAAAAAAAAAAAATTTTATTAAAATCTTGGAAGATTCGGGGAAAAATTGAGGATAAGAAGAAGGCTTTTTCTTTCCTGAATTAAGCAACATTTTTCCCCTGGAAATTCAGGCTCGGCCTGACATTATCTAGAAGGAGGCATTGGAAAAAATACATTCTAAAGAACATTTCCAGCCAGGCTGGAGACAGGTGAAGTGACAGAACAGGACTTATATTTCCAGTATACATGGTGATCTGCTAATGGACTTTGTGTGGGCATCATGGTCAGATACTGGCTCAGTTGTGGCAACTGAAAGGTGCAAGAGGATCTGTTAGGATAAACAGCTAAGGTAGGCTCTCTGGCAAATGTACTATTCCAAAGACAGTGTACAGGATCAGATCAGAGTACTAACAAACCATATTTTTTTAAAAAAAGAGCATGAAATAAAAAGTTCCAGTTTGTTTCGCTCTCCTTCTTCTCCTTTTCAAGAACTCTCTCATGTTTTTAAACTGCCCTGCCCTGGTGGCAAGTGCTTAGTGACTCTGGAACTAACTCCCCAAGTGTTTTCCCATTCATCTGGTAGAGTTTCTCAAGCTCACTTTGCTCTGATTGAGGCATTGTTATCAACTGTTAATAACCCACATTAGGTACAGTGAGGATTAGAGACAGAACACAGTCTTTGTGCCCGAGTGACACGGGAGCGATGACAGAAGCCAAGCATGAGCATGCAGGGTGAGTGCAGGAGCATTCTGATGCTAAAGTGCATTCAACATGGACACCTCAACAGCATATCATGGAAGGCAGTCAGCAAATGACACCATCCTGTCTGAACTTCAGCTGTCCTTCATTTGGGTTGGCAATTTAGTTCTCTCTTGCCATAGAGAATTAAGTAAATGTCCATGGAAGGTAATGCCATGTTCTCTGTCTTGGCATATTCCATAATACGCTGCATCTCGCCTTGTGACATGTAAACAATGTACATGACTCTTTTTTTCCCCTCAAATGACAACTTTTAAGAAGAGTGCAAAAAAACCCATATTTTGTAGTGCTCAAACTCATTCAAAATGTCTGGGGTTCATGGACCTTGTTGTCATGTTGTTATTTGCAGAATGACTTGAAAAATACATGCAGGTTAAAAAATAAGATAAAATAAGCATGCAGTGCTATATACATGTCTCAATATCCATAAATGTGAAAGGTACCTTGCACTCATCTACTATCACTGAGTTGTGAGCTGCAAAAACACATTGGTCTGAGTTGTTTTCCCTATGATTTTTCATGTCATCATAGATCGACTGAGTCTTGGTCATTTCAATGTCTTCATGCCCTTTATGATGGGAATCAATGCTGTCAAGTTCTGCCTTGGAAAGGTGGTAGACAATGCCAGCACCAAAAGAATCCCCCACTACATTGACTGACGTTCTCATCCGGTCCCTACAAAAGAAGCAAAAGGCAGAGGCTGAATGGCATGAGAAGAAGAAAAAGTAGGGCATGGCAGCCCTACAGTCACTGCATTTATTCCAGACAGTTTAAAGCATCTTTAGAACAGAAAGAGAGGGACTTTCAAGTGAAATTGGAAAAGCCTGCTTTCCCAGGCAACTTGTTCGGTCAGGAAGGATGTGAAAACTCCCATGTCCCAGCTGCTCATACTCACGGATTTTGGCAAAGAACTTACACTAGAGGCACAGCCAACTGCAGAGCTGTGCTCGACTGAGATCTCCCCAGGGCCTGTCTCTTGAGCTGCAGGTTTCCACATCAGGGTGGCCAGCTTGACACTGTTGCCCTTTGTTAATCTGAACTTGATGCAGTCGGAGAAAAAGATTTTGGAACTGAGGAAGTGTTTTCATTTCTGGGATGGGATAACAAACCCCTTCTCCCTTTAGTCTCAATGAGCAAGCCACAAGGGAAAAACAAAATGCCTGAAATATCTCGGTAAGCTCAGGCCATCGAAACTCATCTCCTGGCACCATCTTCACAGATGGTCCATCTGCTGGCATGGCAGCATGCCCACTCACTCACATTGCCATGTGCCAGACCTCAGCATGTGTGCCAACCAAATATAGGTCACAGCCCATAAATGATCAGCCTGTGGCAGCACTTCAGTAACGAGTGCCCCTCATTGTAGGAAGGTTCATGCTTCACTATAAAGGGACATGATGTAGGCACCACCTGCACAGGTTGTCATGGGACAGAGAAGCCACTTTTCCCCTGTCTTGTTTTTAGAGTGTGTCTCTACCTGTCAGCAGTGAACTCAAGAGTTGTGGATTCTCCCCGATTTCAGGACTATGACACAAATCTGTCCCAAATTCTGCCAGAGTGGGAGGTGGTATCACAGAGCACTGAGTGGCTCCTGCCATTTTTCCTGCTGCAGGTGGGATGTTTTACACGTGTTGAAATAATTGGTAATCTAATTTGCCTCTTCATACCTGAATAAAGCATGACTCCTAAACACCTTCCAAGAAAGGGCAGTAATTTGAAGCTACTGAAGCAACTGAGCCTGGCTTTGTCAAACAAATCAGTGAAGTGATGATGCAGATTAATTCTCAAAAGTATATTGACAAAGACTCACACCAAATGAGCATGCTGAACAGTGTGGTCTTTTGTCAACTGACAGAAAAAAACAGCATGTAGGACCTTGGTCCCCATGACAGTGATTACTTTGAAAACACCCTTCCTTAGAATTTCAGGTACTAGATTTGTGTTACATCTCCTTTTTCTGTAGAACACTGAGAAAAAAGAAATCCTAAATATATAAACCCCAAACTGATGGTCAGACAAACTTTTGAGCCCTTTTTAACAACTTTGCTCTAAATATCTGCAAATTTGCCTCTCCCAGCTGTGGAACTGTACTCCCTTTCAAGATTATACACTCCCTGTCTATGTTCTTGTGCTCACATATTTGAAGTTTGTGGTGTAATATCTCAGTTGAAGCAGTCCTTTTTTATTTTTTGTTATCAAAAGAATACCCAGAAGGAAAAAAAAACACAAACCTTCCATAATCTCCCCAAAATCCCAAACAAACCAACAACTCACAGGAGGAAAACAGCTTTCCAGTTTTGCTTCACACAAATGAAATGCTTTACACAGTTCTCATCCCACATCTGTGAAAGTGTTTTAAACCTGGTCAGAATTATAGAATAGGAAAACATGACTTTCTGGGTGTAATTTTAAACTAAGAACATCAAATATACTGAAACCAGCATTATGGTGCCAGAAGAACACCTGTTTAATTTCTTTTTATGAGTGGTATTTAATTTTGCAAAGATTCACTGATGCCAGATGATGGAGGGATAGTACAGGATGTCAAAACATACAGGTGGAGGGAATGCATAAATACAGCTGAGGAACAACTCAAATTCTGAAAAGGTCATTTGAGGAGATGCTCCAGGCCGTATGCATGCACTACTAGCCACAAGATGCAGCAATACAAGCTGCATACTGTTGCAGAACATGCCATACTGCAAAACCAAAGTAAATGAGTTTCCCTACAGCAGAAAGGACAGAGGAAAGCTGTCAGGAAGCAACAGCAAAGTGCCACTGACCTCTTTTGGGACAAAGAACACCCTAGGAAGAACAAAGAAGACTGTACTTACTCTTTTGTGGAAAACAACCAACCAATTAATTCCAGCTGTGCTGGAGCAACATAAACAAAATCGATAAAGAAAAGCTGCAGCCTGGTAAATTACTTGCTCCAACGTGGCTACTTCTGCATTGCCCACAACAGCTTCTGAGAGGAATAATAGGACTGAAAGCCAAAGCGCTCTCTCAGCATCTGGTAAGAATGGACCTTGGAATAATTGGGAAGTAATTCTTAAAATCCCAATAAGGGTTAATGCCAAATTTCCTCAAACTGGCATAAAGCAGAACTGTAAACTTAACAGAATAGATGAAGGGAACAGAAATGAGAAGAACTGACTCAGGCCCCCTTGTTGTTAATGCCATAGTACCTATGTAGCACTCTCCTTTGCAGAAAAGTTACTCCACTTCCCTGAAAGCTTGAAAACCCAGTCTATCCGCCTTACTAGGTTTTTAGAAAGACTACGATCTTAACGCATCTGCTAAGGCAAAGATCAGGTGGTATGTTTAACCCGCCTTACCTCTTTGTCACTGTTCTGTAGCTTAATTCGGTTTATATACTGCCCTGTTTGTAACATCCAGACCTCGATGGGGTCTGAGTATTCTGGATTTACATCTAAGCTAAGGAACAGAGTCAGAACTCAAGCAATCTTTGTCTGAGATTCTAAATGAAGGTTTAAATACCAGATCAGCCATCCAAGCCCATTTTCTCTAATTCCTCTCTCTTCGCCACAAAATACCACTGCATTTGAGACTGTGCTATGATATTTGCTGTCAGTCTCACACCTGGAAAGTAGCCAGCTTCTGGCTAGAGCAAAAGAACCTGGTTTTATTCCAGGTGCTGGCATATAATTACTGCCATATTAAATGTCACTGCTGTGTTGTCCTTAAACTCAGAAACTATGAGAGTTGTGAAATCTTGGGAAACTTGCCTGGTGGAAGAGCTCCCACTGTATATGAACACATGGGAGAGGGAAAAGTTGAGCAATCTAATCTCCAGAGATTGGAGAGGCTTGAGAAAGAATCAATACAGAAACCGTTTGGCTCCAATTTGAAGGAGACAGTGCCAAAAGCCAGCTTTGTGTTACACCATAACCAAACCATGCAAAACTGGTTTTGGTAAGACCACAGTTTCGGGTGAATGGTAGCACTGTAAAATCAGTTGATGTTCTGGTATTTTCTTTCATAAGAAATACTGAAAATCCCATAGAGCAGGACATTTTTTAAAATCTTCTATTGTCTGTAACTGAAATGTTCTAAGAGAGCTGTTCCAAATATTTCCACATGGCTGGTTGCATTTACTCATTCTAGATAAGTGGATTGAATTGGGCCTTAAATATTTTCTTAACTTTCTCTTCTATATTCTGTCAGAAATAGTACTGTAATATGATCTGATGATCTAAAGGAATGGAAGAAGACAATGTTTGTAAGTAAAGAAAATAGCTTTTTATGACCTTTCGTTTCAGATATTCTTTATGTCTGGTTTGTCTGCCCAAAAGCTTGCTCAGAAGTAGGCTTGTGTGCCTTTTCTTAGCATCAGCAATGTCAGCAGCATCCATATCGCATTAGATCACTGTGGCTCCCACAACAGAACCACTAGAAGATGGGAAAAAAAGCTGTGAGCTGTTGAACATACATTAATTGGCACAATGCTTCCACCAACAAACTTTAGCTGAACTTTGCAGCACTAGGGGCGTGACACAGACCTCTTCATCTCCTTCTCCATCCCCTTTCCTTTTTCCCTCTGGCTTTCAGTTCTGAGTCACATTGCAATTGGATTGCTGCTTGTGAAGCCAGAAGGATTTTCATCACCGTTTGTGCTGAAAGGCTCTTTTGCCTAGTGTTTATTTTGGAAAGATACCTTGAAACAGTTCTTTCAGGAGTACTGCCTTGCCTATACTTATCACAACTACAGCCCTGTAACTACAGATATTTCTCTTCCCTAAGCAGGGTAACAATGCTGCTGAGGCTAAGCCTGGAATGCAACACCTATCAATGCAGGACTAGAACTGCTGGCAAACTTAACAGCTCTGAGGTGTGCTGCTGTGGGCAGAACTACTCAGTCCACGGGAATATTTTTTAAAAACCAAACAGAGGCTCCTTTTGCATCCTCCTACCAGCTGCAGAAACCTACCTATTTGCCTCACTTTGAGAGCCAGCATAAACAGATGTAAAACCAATATGCATCTCCCTCTCCCACTCTCACCTGCAGATTCCTGTGCCGCTTTCCAGTTTTCAACTATAGTGTCACAGATACAATAAACCCACAGAATACCATGTTTTGCCCTACACCAGTTGTACTCTGACTGCTTAACTCTGTCTCATTTTACCATTCAAAGTCATGGTATCACGGCTTATATAAAATATGTAACTCATCCTTTCCTTTTGTCTTCCCAAGCTGTGAATCCCTCTTCCATTTTCTGTCAGTAAAATCAAGCTAGGGAATGACCTTCTCTGTTTCAGCTTGCTTTCTTAATTGTCTTTGGTTTATATCCTGCTCTAGAACATTTTCTTTCCTAAAAGTATTTTACTTTTTTTGTACAAAAAGAAATAGACTTTTCTTCCCTGCTACAAATGCCCAAATCACCCTGTAACTTGCTGATGACATCCTGATGGAACCTTCATTTTCAGCATTTGTTCTTAATGTTAGACCAGAACTATAAGGAACAGCAAAATGAAAGATCAGAAAAGTGATCTTGAGCTATGTCTGTGATGGAGATGCATCATTATGAGAAAGAAAATATAAGAGCGTGAGTCCAAGGAGGTTCTTGGCTCATAGAAACTGGCCTTAGTAACTCTGTAACAATTTGTACCAGGCTGAGAAGCTGCTTCTAGTGTCACTTCATCAAACGGCCTATTTCCTCCTCTGCTTCATCAGTAGAGGAGAGTTCTGAAAAGCACTACAGGTAAGCACCACTTAAATATTTTTTCTGCCATGAGCAGTTGGAGTCAGTACAACTTACAAAAGCCAGTCAACAGCAACAAGCAAACTGATGTCCTGTGTCGGGAGGCCCACTGCAGTGAGGATGAGCAGCATGGTGACGAGCCCGGCGCTGGGAATACTGGCAGCTCCCACGCTCGCCAGGGTGGCGGTCAGACTGCAACAACAAACAGCAAACAGGGGTAGCAGGAAGAAGAACATACACTTTCATTGCATACTCTTGTGATCTTAATTTTCCATGAGTTCTTCCCTGAAAACTGAAGGCTATATGATAAACCATGGTAAGCTCAGGCCATAGTTTCTCCCACTGCTGTTTCTCCAAAAGTGTATCTTAGAGGAGGCTGGATCTATGAGGTTTGTTCTGAGAGCTGTAACAGAGTTGTCTGAGAGTTTTAAGCTTGGTAAGTTATGACATTCCAGTCTTTGGCCTGGTGTTGCTCTCTGAGCTCTACCAATAAATGTAAGCTGTGGAATTCTGACTTTTGATTGTCCAGACCTGCTGAAGTTTGGTGGCTACAGGATGAACTTTCAGGGTGGTGTATTTCTGTTTATTTATGGTACCTGAACACTGAATTGTGAGGCAGTGGCTAAAAGAAAGTGGTTATTATCAAGTGCAGAAGTGCAAAACTCTTGATATCCAAAACTCCCACCATGTAAGCCAGTGGTGTACCAAGCCCCAAGGTGTACAAATCACTCTAGATGAAAATGCAAAATTCATCTGATTGTTTCATAAATCCATGCCTTTGGTGTTTGCTTTTGCCTCTCATTTTTTTATTATAAGAGTCTTATAATAAATGTTTAAGAGTCTTATTATAATGAGACTATTAGAGTATCTGAGCTCCAAAAGTCTGTAAAAATAATATCAACATCATTCGGCAATCCTATGAAGAATGGAAAATAAATTTGTCAGAGAAGAAGCCAAGGGCAGGAAAACGGGGAAGAGGAGGGGAGGGAATGGAGGAAGGAAAAAGGAAAGAAAAAGTTATCTCTGTCTTTTTAAACACAGAGATAAATAACATGGTTGTGCTTCTGTGGGTGTACCCAACAAATCTGAAAGTGGTCTCAACACAGAAGTAGAGGGAAAAGGTCTAGAGGGGGAATCCTCAACTGTTGACCACAGAACTGATCTGTGAGGACGTTACCCTGATATGGAGCTGGCAGGTCTGCCTCAGACAATGCACGGACCAATGTGTTTGTCAGGTGTCTGGGTTAGAGTGCAATCTGGCCTACCAAACACTCAGGTAGATTCAGCAGGTATGCAGGCAGGATGCTATGGTCTGCCCTGCCATCAGGCTCTGCAGGCAGTGCCAGCTCCTCAGGCACTTTCCAGACTCAACTGGTAAGGGATCACTTCCAAGCTATGTGAGGAAATGCTCCTGCCAACCTTCCCACTGCTGCATTTACAGGCCTGGAGAGGAATGAGGCTACTGCTACTCAGGTCTAAACAGAGCCTGGCTTAGCTACCACTTCCAAGACCACCCTCTCCCAAAGAAGAGAGGAAATCAGAGTACTTACATGATCAATATGAAGTAACAAGGGCTGGTCAAAGGCTAATTAAGTCTTTGTGAGTTTATGTCTGGGTCATTTGAATATCCTCAGCAACACAAACCAGCTTTGACAGACAAAACCTAATAAACTTTCATTCATTTGTATTATCACCTCAGGAGATAGTTCTTGTCATATGCTGTATACTGCTTGAACAGGAGTGCCAATAGTTTTCTTATAGGTAGCCCAAAGTTGCCTCCTGCTTAGTAAATGCAAGTCACAAAGATAAAGCTACACCAGCTGTGAAATGGCAGGGTGAGGACAAGCTACTGGGTCAGTCCCTCAGAGGAGGAGATGCAGAGTAACTTGGGTTCAAGCCTACAAAATCTCTTGGACAACAGCCAATTCCTGACTTGAATTTCCCTGGTCTCAAATTAGTTTAATACATTGGAATCTCTGAAATTATTGTTCTCAGCCTTAGCAAAAAAAATATGCATCCTGGAGGTCTAGCCTGTGGCTTCATTAGAAGCAGCCCTGAACCTTTCATAAATCTTGGCTTTACTATTTCAGGGGTTGGGGCAGGAAGTAAAGAAATGGAAAATGTGGAACTAGTATAGCTGGCAAGACACACAGAATCAGACATTCCTTTGCAGGAGCTTCTTTAGTGTCAAAAGGGTTTATTAAAAGAAAGGTGGGTGAGTGGGTGAAAACTACAGGAAGAAGCCAAACTTGCCAGCCTCCACTCGTGCTTTCCATTTTAACAATTCAAAATGTTAGGCCTGGTGTCTTCATCAAGTTTTCCATTGTAAATTAACTTTAGCTGCAAGCAGTCATGACTTTGCCATTGATTCTTATTAGTCACTCTATCTAATAGGTCTTAAAATTCCATCTCAGTAAACAGTCTTCAGTCACTTTGGTCCATTTGGAATGGGTACTTGCTTTTGTCCTTCCAGATATTCAGCTTAGTCCTACATGTGACAATTTGACATGGAAAGACTAGAGCTGATATTAACTGGGCTAGAGAAAAAAAAAAATGTGGAAGTATGTAGACCTCGCTGCAGGCAATCTCACCCTCGGGCTGCGCTATTCCCAGTCCATTTTATTTGCTGTCCACCAAAGCCACAGAGAAAGTGCAGACAAATATAAACACAGAGATCCTTTTTTCCTTCCAATGGAAGGTTTCCTTACATTGTTTCCTTCCAAACAGGTATATTCTAGAAAGTTAGTGCCCCATAAACCACTTGCAGCTTCCCTCTGCATTGGGCAGAGGAAGCTGCATTTCACATGGTATTGCCAGCTGCAAAGCCATGCAAAATAACACCAGCATGCACCAAGGTTGCAAATGACAGAGAAGACGTCTCACCAGAGAACGGAGACCTGTGTGTGACATCCCTTTGCACATCACTGTCAGAAAAGCCCATGGATTTCCCAGTGAATCCCACAGCTATCGAGAAGACAGCCAACCCAAAGCCTCAGTCGTTAGTCTGTGGAAACAAAGCCTACAGGTACTTGAAACTGACCTCACAGTGACTATCTGGCCTCCGTCCAGCTCAATTCCATTCATCTGTGCTATGAAAATGGCAGCCACAGCTTCATAAAGGGCAGTCCCATCCATGTTAATGGTGGCTCCAACAGGAAGAACGAACCTCGTCACACGCTTGTCGATGCCCAGGTTTTCCTCCAGACACCGGAATGTGACAGGCAGTGTCCCAGCACTAAAGGGGAGGAAGCAAAAAAAGCTGAGAAGGCATAATTACAATAGAATATATACACATAAGGGAGCAAAGTCAGACATTCTGCTTTTCTCCTTCTATTTTCTGCTGCAAATCAAGTCTTTTTTAGCCCATTTTTAAAGTAAGCTGAGAGCTGAAGGTGGGACTGAGGCCAAGACCTGAGCGTGACTTGAAGTAGAGATGAGAGCTTCAGAGAGTGCAGATGATTTTTGTTCAGACTAATTTATGATTTCTTGCATTTTGTTCAAAAAGACAACTTCCAGATGTTCTCTGATGGACAGATGTATGAGTGTGGGGACAAACCCTGAATTTCTTTGACTGTGAATTTGCTCTGAACGGACAAATCAGTGTTACATTAAGCAATGAAAAAGCCAGGCAAAAAGATACAACCCATGAAGCTACCAGATACTAGAGGTCAGGATAAGATATGAAACACAGCTGGAGTCCAGGGAAGGGTGAGAAAGATGGCTGGAAGAAGGGAAGGAGGCTGGAAGAAGCTTCTTGCATAGATTCACAGTGCCTTGCCTTTGTGGGGATAGTGCAGGCTATTAGATTCACTTGCTCAAAATAAAACAACTTCATAAAAAAACACTTCTGAAAATAGAACATACTCTTCTTCCCTGTAGATGCAAATGTCTTGTACCACTTCCTTTCCCTAGCAGGTCTGCCTGCCTCAGGCAAAGGACTTGCTGTAACAAGCATGAAACCCAACACAGGAACGTGTCTTGGTTCTTTACTTTTCCGTATTCTCTTTGAGGTCAAGTCCACCACTAAATGAAGTTGGTTGTTGCCCGAGAAGCTGTTCAGAAAAGAAAACTAATCTGGGGAAATTCCTTTTAATTGGTGTTTCATACCAGCTGGAGTACATCTGTTGTGGTTTATTTGCTTTACTTCAACTGAGCTGGCAGAATTTCCCAAAGGACTTCACTATTATATCCCACTAATTTGGGTGTTACTGCACCTACAAAAACACCAATTTTCTGACAGAAAAGGACCCAACCCACCAAATTTTCTTAGATAAAAGCTCTCAGCATATAGTTGGTACTGCCTTGCAACTTCAAGGTCTTCCCAACTCACTCACCCACCCACCCACTACTATAGAAATGCTATTGGGCACCAAAAAAATTACTCTTTCTGTTTTACAGATATTCAAACCATGGGAAAGGCAGACTAAGGAATGATGGAGACACTTAACTAAGAAATACAGTGTTATAATGATCATCCTCGGTTACCTGAAACAAGTACACAATGCTGATCTATCTCACATGGGCTCTAGGGGAAATCCACATCCTTCTCAACTGGCGGATGTCTGAATCCCTTCCTAAATGCTGCCTCTTGTCCCACATCTGTGGAAACATGAGTAGGAAGACAAGAGCTCCCAGATCCTCATCTTGTGCTCAAATGACCAGATCATTCTTTGTTCACAGTCATCATTTTTTCAACAGATGTCACTAAGGCAGGTACACAGTACCAATCATTTGTGTTCTATCACCTGCACAAATATATTTGTAATTATGATTTCTTTACTGTGGTTTTAATCAAAGGTAATCAAATGCTTAATATTCTGTGGCTTTAGCCAAATCAGAGAGAATTCATACTTTCTAAATACCATGTGGTATATTCTCTTATACATTAGTCTAGTAGCTATATTTTATAGCAAAGAGTAGAAAATATCCAGTGAGTCATTAACTAATAGCTACTAGTCAATTTGCAAGTCAGTTCCAGGATCACTTTGCCTCCTACAGCAAAGATATTCCTGTATCTCATAAGAAGAAAAGTAGAATAGAAAATGTAACTCACTGACACACATCGAAACTCAGTCAGATAAGGTTCTTTTTCTTCATAAATGCAAGTCCCACCTTACCTTTACTGTCCAAATCAGGAGAGTGTGCACCAGCCATGGCCTACCCTTGTTGCTATGAGCTCTGGCATGCTCAGCAGGCACTGACTATTCAGAAACCTTTCCCCTTCAGTTCTCTCACCATGATCAAGGACAAGCGGGCAGAGCATGGAGACAAGGGGTTTTTTCATGAGTATTATACAGTAGGCGTCTTTCATGGTTCCTCAGCTTGGCAAAAGAGCTTTAATAAGTTCCTCAATAGGAAGCACTTGCAGCTTTCAGAGGTACCAGGTTAGACCATGCGATGATGGTGGCTGCCCTGCATCTGCAGTGCCAGGAACCCATCCTCTCCTGTCCAGCTAGTCACTCAGATCTGCAGAGCAGCCAGGGGTAAAGCCAGGATCCATGTAAAGCTGCATGCCAGAACCACTCACAATCCCCTACATTATTCCACTTTGGTACTCCAACAGGAAAACGTTACTTCACATTAAAAGAACCTCACAAATGCTGTGTATGGACAAAGTAACAGCAATTTCATATTGAAAATCCAAGTGGAAACTCAAACGCTTCGATGAAGAAAAGCCTTAGGGAAGGTGTGGTTTAATGGAACTCCTGGCCAGAATCTATCTCCTAGAATCCCACATTATTTATCACAGAGCCACAGATTTGCTGAGGTTGTAAAGCACCTCTGGAGGTCACCTATCCCAAACAGCTTGTTCAAGGCAGGGGCAACTGGTGCATGGTGCCCAGGACCATGGCCAGGTTTTGTTTATTTCCAGGGATGAAGACTCCACAACTCCTCTAGGAAACTTGTACCAGCATTCAACCACTGTCACAGGAAACCACAGTAAAAAGAATTTTTCTTCTGCCCAGTGGGAAGCTCTCATGTTTCAGTTTGTGCCCACTGCCTCTCATCCTGTCACTGGGCACCACTAAGAAGAGTCTTGATTCATCTTGTCTACACCATGCCACCAGATATTTAAGCACATCTGTAAGGTCACCCCAGGGTCTATTGTTCGTCAGTAGATAAACTGTTCATCAGAGTGGTTTGGGCTGACCCAAAGAGGCAGAGGTATTACAGTTGTTTCAAGGCATTCCTGAAATCAAGAATGCTCGGTTTTCTGATGCTCTGTTTTGAGTCAGGCTTTTTTAAGTTTTCCCCTTTTTTAATTAAAATAGAAGATTAAAGTTTCTTCAGAGATAAAACATTTATTGAAGAAAAACATTTTAAAATACGGTATTTAACTGACTGGCCCTATGCAAAGCATCAGTTTATTAATGAGAGCTGAGCCACCTACACACTTTTTGTTCTGTTCTGTGCATTGGCAATGAGTCTAAAATGCTCTGCTAGATTTTCAATGAAATCCCCTTAGTCTGCCAAAATGGATGAAAGAATAAAATGAGTTTCTTTAATTTCTTTCTTGAAACCTAGCACTGTTTACACTTTCTTTTTGTCCACAATGCAACATGACTTGTCTTAACATGCTTTCAAAATAAATAGAATTTTCTCTGTTTCCTAGCTGAGGAATCAAGTACAGAGGTAACACAACTTGCAAAAGTCATTTGGCCAATGCCAGAAAAGAAAATAAAAAGTGGGTGTCCTGACTCTCTGCAGTTGGCTGTACAGCTTCTCCAAAACAAAATCCCAAGGGTGTGTGGCTATTTTTATTTATTTCAACATGACTGGATTAAAAATAGGTTTTATTCAATGGCATAAAGTGATTTTGCAGTGAACAACAGCTAATAATCTGCAAAAAAATAAAGCAAGGTGTTATTTCTCAGGTGTACCTGGAAGCTGTGCCTAGTGCTGTGATCCATGCTTGGAAAATCCCAGCAAGGAAAGAAAACGGGCTTTTCCTTGTTATCACGAAGTAGAGCAGAGGCAGGAAGATCCCTCCATGAATGAGGAGACCCACAATCACAGTGACCATATACATGCCAAGCTGTCTAGCAACTACTTCTAGATCCTTGATTGCAATGATTTTTCCACAGATGAGGCAAGCAATGCCCAAAGGGGAATACCTGGAGAAAGAGAACAAGCACAGTCAGAACTAGTCTTTCCAGCACAGTCACACAGGAGAAAGGGTAGGGGGCTCCCAGGCTCCACATCGAGATGCAGAGCAGGAATTGATAGAAATGCAATTGAAAGCTTTCACATCTTTTATTAAAAATAATGGCCATCTTCAGTGAATTTCCCACTTACTTCAAGTTAGTCCATCCTATCGTATGGAATATGCATTTCCTGAGTAGTCTTTGATCCTGGAATAACACCGTACCAGAATACTCTAATGTTAGACAGGCTGAAGAGTAGTGTAGTATTTGTCCTTAATACATAACTTTTACAATCTATTGCTTACCTGGTTTCAGAGAGTTGCATTATTTGCTTCAGTTAAATTATGATGAAATTAATTGCTTTTATCTTGAAGGTCACAAATGTTTCCATCGTGTTCTTTTGATAATCTGGACAAATCCTTTTTAGTTTATGGATTATTAATTATGTGCCTTCCTTACTTAGAGTATGATTTTTGTCACTTGGGACACATGATTCCGCAATGTAACTTAAACAGCATGATAAAAGCAGCACAGTTTTACCAAAAAACCATTTGAAATTAAGGGATATTATTTTTAAAATGTAATAATAAGCTACAGTGAACCAGGACTGAAATTGCGCAGATAGAAGATGATATTTTTACCTGCACTGGTAAAAGTAAGTATGTTATGTAATTTTAAGTGACATTCACTTTCTTTCTCTAAGAAAACTTAAGCTGAGAGAAAGTACCATGTATAACACATGGAGAAACAGTAAGTTAAATGCCTCTCTGGAAACTAATGTGTGTTTCCAAATGGGATCATTGATTTGGTTGCTTAACTAAAGACAATACAAAGGAAACTGACTTTCAGAATAAGTGTGCTTCACGTTTTCTATAAGAAACGTGGTCTCTCAAGCAATGTACCCAAAACTTGGAAAGCCCTCAGTCACTTGAAATGCACGGCCAGCTGTTACACCAGTTTTCATAAAAAGACACGTTTCAATGAACTTGAGAAAGCATATTTCTTATAAAGAATAATGTGGTATCACAGCCAGATGTCTGCTTTGGTTTATGGCTTTGTAGCAATACCATGCTCCTGAGAATCTGGCGTTGCCGTGGGAGTTACTGCTCTCTGCGCAGAGAAACCATAAACCAAACAAAATGCAGCTCTGCATAAAGTGCATTTGTCTTCATAAACACATATTAAAAAAATCTACTTCTGGCCACAGTAACTCTTAAAAATTCAAGACAGAGATGAAAAAGTGGAATTCCCAGCATCAATCTCTCTTCTCAGGAAAAGAGAAATAAAAATCACATCAATGCAAAATAAACATTTACAGTGAATTTCTTGAAACTTGAACAATTTCCTGCCATTGCAACACTGCATACTAGAGGAAATTTAAACTGTACGCAAGGCATTGTGTCTCGGGTATAGCAACTGGTACTAAGGGAAGTGAGAGTAAATTCTAGCTCTTGGAGTCTTATGAGAGTATAGTCACCACCGTCTCTGTAGAGGCAAGAGTGGTAAGTTACAATAGCTGTTGAAAGCAATTGGGCTTTGTGAACAAAAACAACTGGGTTTTTAGGCAGCAAGACTGTCTACAGAGAAGCAGAAGTATAACAGGAATGCAGAGTCATTGCTTCATGTCCTCTCTGTTCTACACGCTTCCACATCGCTGTTGCTGTCTGGGTCACTCCTGTACTACAGTGGCCCCTCGAAACACTGACGATGCTGAAGACTCATGCTCCAGGCATCCTACTCCTGTTACTACAGACTGTGTCTTTCCAGAGTGTCAAAGAAGAGGCCCACTGCAGCCTTTAACTCAGGAAATCATATCCAGGGACAACAGTGAACCCAGGGAGCAATGAGCCATGATTATGTGTGTTGTGCTTGAGCGGCTGTTGCTACTCCCAAAGGCTCAAGAGGCTTGAAATGCGGTCCTACGATGCCAAAGGCAGCAATGTGTGTTTGTGTGCTGTAAAACTGGTTTTGTGTGATATGGCCATGCCTGGCACTGCCTACAGATAGCTCTGGGGAAGCCCTCAGAAGAAAAATCTTAAAAAAAGAGAGAGAATCCCTTCCAGAAATGTAAACAAGGGCTCTGCCTTGACTGGGTACAGTGACTACCTTCAATGCGAGCCAGGCCTCGCTGTTATGAATGGTGAGACTTCAAAGACAGGATAGATATTCCACTGTGGTGAGGCCGTAAGACATAGGTTCACCAGAAACTATAGGCGGAGGGACTACACATTCCTAAAAATAATTGGATTTTTTTGGAGGGGTGAAGTATTTTAACTATAGAAGACAGTGAATAAAGTATGTCTCCAGGCTTCTTTGAAATTATCGCTCCTAACTAACACCTTGGGATTATGCTAGCTAACCTCCCCAGAAGATCTGGGTGTTCCTAAGTGCGGCTGCCTCGCTTGCTTAGGTGTCCTTCTACTCAATCAACTTCCATAATCAATGTGGCATCTGAAGGCCTCTGCTCATACCTGCATGTCTTGGATTTTGGTAAGCAAAGAACAGAATATCTCTAGAAATATTTCAAATGGGTCATTTCAAATACACCTCCCCAAACAGAAATAATGCTGCTGTGGTTTTAACATCCCTGTCAAGGCTTTAAAAACTATTTAATCACATTGCTTACTAACAAACTGTGGTCACTGTATGCCATATTAGGGTTTTATAAGGTTGTTAAAAATCTCTTTTTTGTTCTAGAAGTTAGAACTTCAAACTTACCACATGATCA
The DNA here is from genome assembly GCA_013401255.1 of Urocolius indicus. Classification (NCBI taxonomy): domain Eukaryota; kingdom Metazoa; phylum Chordata; class Aves; order Coliiformes; family Coliidae; genus Urocolius; species Urocolius indicus. The sequence continues at coordinate 41,200 of WBNH01010079.1, forward strand.
TAGTTACTAACTTCATTACAATCTCATTCAGGATGTTGAAGAAATCCACCATCATCTTGGCCTGTTCTCCCATTTTCCCCATAGCAATGCCAAAAGCAATAAAGAATCCTATCAAACCTATTGGAAAAAAAATTGCAAGACAAAACAAAAAAAAAAAGGCAAGTAAACTCATGTATTTTAGAAAGTTTTTGAATCTAGTCAATGTCTCCATACTATCTGCTAAGCCAGTTTTCGGAATTATGGTGTATTACACATCTCTTGGGACATACTAATATAGACACAGACTCACTCTCAGCTTTCATGATCATGCTCAGAACACCTTTTATTCTTCAAAATTTAACTAAATTCAAATTCCACAGCCCAACTGCAATTTTTTCCTGTTTTTTCCTGAACTGATCCAATCACACACACAAAAAAAAATCACCTATACCATAATCTTCTCAGTGCCATGCAACTGTCAAAAACCTCATAGTCCCTGGCAAATGTGAAAAGCAAAACAGCACCATACCACGACTGACTCTTCTTTGTTGCTTAAACAGGTGTTAGAGACAAAGAGCATTTTTTGTCAAGCTTTACTAAAGTTGCTTGACTGATTCAACCTACAAAAGCAGCCCCAGAACATCTTTCTCATTCCAGGAGTTTCCCAGTTATGTGAAAAAGGTGGGAGTGGGAGGAGAAGGTGTGTATTGCACTTCAAGCTAAACCACAGACCTCCCATCAAATAGATTAACCCCACTGAAATGGGCTATCATTACAGAATTTGATAAGAGTACCAACTGGCTCCTGAGTTTAAGCGTTAAGGTGTGAGTATTGGTCTATCAGCATGGGAAGAGTGCATCTGTCTTGCTGTCTTGCTATGTCTCCAAGGCTAACCTTTGTCATCCAGTAACTTCCAGTGCCCAAAGCAGGATTATTAACTCACACCGATAAGTGGTTTGGAGGCATCCTTAGAAGTTAAACTTTTCAGTCATGATATGAGTTCAATGTTTAACAAATGTGTGAACTCAGCTGGGAAATTCCTAAGGAAAAACCCATCAGGACACAAAAGCATGCAAGAGAAGGGAATTTCAGCAACCGGTAGTCTGGAAAAAGAAAGGCTGTTCCATATCCTCACACTGGGTTTTGCAATCAGGCCTTGGTTTTGGGGGGTTTTTATAATCAAATCTCCTGCATTTTTTAAGCACCAAGCTATCTTTGTTGAGTCACTTGAATAAGGAAGTGTATGTTCGTGTGCTGCTGAGCACAAAGAAAGGATGAAAAGCTTTTCAGTCAAAGATCAAGTAACTTCCTGGAATTCAGACTCTGCATCAGAAAGTGTTAGTAGGTGGCTTCTTTCATTAATTCCAAATGAGCTGCTACATTAGTCGTAGGAGTCAAATTGGTTTGTATTTGCAGGAATTTGCCAAGCTTGTACAGCTTATGCAAGCTGGATGGCAATTCCGCAACATTTTCACTTCTTCATTCAAAACCAAACCACACCAAATCAAATCACACCAAACAAATAAAAAAAAAACCCTCTGCAACGTTTGAGAGCCTTTGTTCAAAATACTACAACA